>CM057089.1:33746846-33854346 GCA_029959045.1 Taenioides sp. WSHXM2023
TAAAAATAAAGTAAGATGCTCTGTCTTTCCGGAATCTTTATAATGTATGAAATGTATTTCTGTAATGTGTTCAGGCTCGCAGATCAATCATAAAACCTCAGTAAAAAGCTCACCAGGGGAGGCAAACAGTACTCGTGCCTCAACATAGAGGGCGCTTGTGAGCACAGAGATTCTTGGCCTGCCGCCGCTATGCGCCGAAACAACTACATCATCTTCTTCGTTCTTTTTTATATTGCACTGGGACACCTGTGTCTTTGATGACAAAGTCCACCAATGTGCAGAGGGATTGTAAACAGTGGAACAATTTTCTTTGAGACGTGCTTTATTTTGATTTAGCCTAAATGAAATTAAAAGTCCTGCTCATGATATGCGCGAGTTGACCAGGACCCGCGGATCGCTAAAAGCGCAACTTGAGGAAGAGAAGAGAAATAGAGTGCGTGCCTTCATGGATTTGTTTTCACCTGCTGCAGTGCACAGGAGAGATGAGGGTGCGCTCACGATGACACAGGTAGACTCCCAGCATGATCCATGCTTATTTATTCACAAACTTTCTTAAAAAGCGTGTTTTTCATGAGTGATTTGGAGATTTCAGGCAAGATACAAAAAATCCAAGTATGACGCGTCCACGTTACGCATAAATGCACAGCTACAGAGCGCGCGGGAGCGGCTTTGCTAAAAAGTATATAAATGAGTCTGTTTATTGCAAAAAATACCTTGTTCCCAGTTTTGAAATACTGAACAACAATCATATTTTATTTTTCTTTTTTTTAATTGAAGTTTTTGTTCTTTTGAATTAAGAATATAGAAAAGCCCTGGTGTAAGTAAGTCTGCTGCACTGCTGCATATAATATATAGTTGTTTTTTTTTGGGGGGTTTTTTTTTGGGGGGGGTATTTGCATTTGTAAATCTGACGCTAAAAGCGTTAGTGCCTCCCCAGCTGTCAACCTCACCGCACGTCACTGACAATTATAATAGTAGTAGTTGTAGTAGTAGTAGTAGTAGTAGTAGTAGTGAAGATACTTTGAAAATGTATCACAGAAAACGCTTTATGTTTGTAGCAGTAAAGTAGAAAGTCACTATATTCTGATTACAGCCAAATGAAAGAACACAGCTACAAATACTAGAATATCAGTTATATTCTGAATATGTATTTTCTGTATGTATTTAGCTACTTCCCAACACTAGCAGAACACAGTATAATTACTTGTCCAGGATCCGGACTATGAGAAGGTGGATGTGGTGGAGGTGAAGGATGTCAGTAATGGGATGCCATCGATGCAGAACCCCTTCAGGATCCCCATCAACCCCAAGTACTGCCAAATACTAACAATACTACATACTGTATGCTAGGGCTTTGACTCCGAACTTCGTTATTCGAATATAATTTGAATATTTAAAAAAATGGAGATATTCGAACGAAGCCCTTAATATTCGAACCTGTTCGAAAAGTTTAACATGAACATCTCCAACACGATAGAAGCACAGAACAGACTCACCATAGGCAGAACATCCCTCAGTCACAGAAAGAACACGCATATTCCACTGAGTCCTGCCCTTTAGTCCGACAGAAGCTGACGCATCAGCGGCACAAGGAGCAGCTGTTTTTTCAGCGCTTCTAGTTTATGCAAATGAGCCATGTGGTTTTAAGTTTCACTTCTGTATAACGTAAACAAATGTGCGCAAAGCTGCATTAAACACATTATTATTTGAGTCCTCCTCGTAGGAAATAAAAATCCAAACTTAAATGATCCACTGTCGTGTGTACCGTGTGTACCAGTCTCATCAGCCGTGAAAGCAAATGAATCTGCCCACGGAGCATTAAGCGTTCTGTTTTCTTCAGAAACTTTTCTTTTCTTGGATTTATCATCATTGGGCTGAAAATCATCCTGCTGATGTAGGTGCCGGTAAGTCCGGGCTCCAGTGTGTGCGGGTGACGCACATCGGCGGCTTTGACGCATGTTTTGAGCGACAAAAATATTAAAAACGTTTTATTTAAATGTTACAAGATTACCATTATCTACAATTTTAGATTTACATTTAAAAACGAACAAACTAAAATAAAAATACAATGTAATTAAATACTCATTATTATTTTCCAAAGTCACAGGGAGCCACGACAGAACGATGAAAGAGCCACATGCGGCTCTGGAGCCGCGGGTTAATATTTGAATATATTTGAATATTAATATTAATAAACAAACGAACTTCGAATATGATTTTTGGGCAAAAGTCAAAGCCCTACTGTATGCATAGGAGTGCTCTGTGTAGTACATATCATATAGTACTATGTGTGTGGTACATCTTCACCTTCTGTCCGTGTCCAGGTTGGGCATCTGGACCATCGAGGCCTCGTACATGGAGCACTTCGACACAAAAGCCTGGAACACGTTTGAAGTCCGAGAATACGGTCAGAGCCAACACACCACAGAACTATGAGAACATACATATATATACTATCAATCAGAATCAGAAGTACTAGATTTTACCACAGAACTAGAATCAAACCTGAAGCTGAACTCAACATGGCGTCGTGTTGTTTTCAGGGGCCTGGGCTCATTGGCTCATGGGCACAAAAATAATTTTCTCTTCCACATTTACTTCCTCAATCCGGGCGAGCTCCTCCCACCTGTGTGACGTCTATAATGTGCACGGCGTGGAGCGTTTGGACCAATCAGAGCACGACGTGGAGCGTTTGGACCAATCAGAGCACGGCGTGGAGCGTTTGGACCAATCAGAGCACGGCGTGGAGCATTTGGGCCAATCAGAGCGCGGCGTGGAGCGTTTGGACCAATCAGAGCGCGGCGTGGAGCGTTTGGACCAATCAGAGCGCGGTGTGGAGCGTTTGGACCAATCAGAGCGCGGCGTGGAGCGTTTGGACCAATCAGAGCGCGGCGTGGAGCGTTTGGACCAATCAGAGTGAGAGTTGCTAGAGCGGAGCGAGCGCGGCTCAGAGCGGCGAGGCTCAGTCTGACAAAGATCACTTTTAGGAGCTTTGAGGATTTAAACATTTTAAAAAGTTTATGTTGTGAAAATAGAAAAGAATCCTACAAAATCTGACCTTTGTGAAAGCCGGATGCCCTGTCAGAACACGGGCAGTTTGAATTCCCAAAATGCATTGCGCTCTATGGGAGAATTCTGTCTGGGCGGGAGCTGCAGTACCTGGAGTGGCCACTAGTCGGTCTAGAGCCGGGACAGAGGGGGAGGGGCTTATCCAGCATTTACCGTAAGATTAGTGAAAGGGAAAGTGGGAGGAGCTCACAGAAAGCGGGACGACGTTTTTCAACGTGAAGTCAATTTGAGCCTGAGTCGATGGAGCTGGAAGCATGACCATGTTCACTTCGAGTTTGGGACACAGCGGTTAGTGGGTTAGCTGTGTGCAGTTATATAAACAGACTGTGGTGCTGCCCCCTCTGGTCGGGAGTTGAACTGTCCTGTCTCCTCAGTGCTGCCGAGCTTCACCATCCTGATCGAGCCCCAACAGAACTACATCAGCCACAACAACTTCCACCGCTTCAGCTTCAAAGTGTCCGCCAAGTGAGTACTGCATCTACTGCAATACTACTACTACTACTACTGCTACTACTACTACTACTACTACTACTACTACTACTGCTACTACTACTACTACTACTACTACTACTACTACTACTACTGCAACTGGTACTACTACTACTACTACTACTGCTACTACTACTGCTACTACTACTACTACTACTACTACTACTACTACTACTGCAACTGGTACTACTACTACTGCTTCAACTATTAATACCACTACTGCTACTACTACTGCTGCTTTTGCTACTACGACAATTATTACCGCTGCTACTACTATTACTAGCCCTGGTTCAGTCCTGGTTTAGTCCTGGTTTAGTCCTGGTTTAGTCCTGGTTTAGTCCTGGTTCAGTCCTGGTTTAGTCCTGGTTTAGTCCTGGTTTAGTCCTGGTGTAGTCCTGGTTCAGTCCTGGTTTAGTCCTGGTTTAGTCCTGGTTTAGTCCTGGTTTAGTCCTGGTTCAGTCCTGGTTTAGTCCTGGTTTAGTCCTGGTTTAGTCCTGGTTCAGTCCTGGTGTAGTCCTGGTGTAGTCCTGGTTTAGTCCTGGTTTAGTCCTGGTTTAGTCCTGGTCTCTCCTCAGGTATCTTCATGGAGTTCCTGTGGCCGGTGGGGAGATGTTCCTTCGTTATGGTTTTGTGAGTTTAAAGTCGTCTCCAGTGATCATCCCGAGCTCCGTGACACGAGAACGAGTAAGAGACGCACAAACAGACACACTACACACACACACACACACACACACTAATCACACACACACTGTTGTTGTGCGGCTCTTTAAACCGCCCCTTTGTTGTGCGGCTCTTTAAACCGCCCCTCTGTTGTGCGGCTCTTTAAAGTGCCCCTCTGTTGTGCGGCTCTTTAAAGTGCCCCCCTGTTGTGCGGCTCTTTAAAGTGCCCCCCTGTTGTGCGGCTCTTTAAAGTGCCCCCCTGTTGTGCGGCTCTTTAAAGTGCCCCCCTGTTGTGCGGCTCTTTAAAGTGCCCCCCTGTTGTGCGGCTCTTTAAAGTGCCCCTCTGTTGTGCGGCTCTTTAAAGTGCCCCCGTGTTGTGCGGCTCTTTAAAGTGCCCCCCTGTTGTGCGGCTCTTTAAAGTGCCCCCCTGTTGTGCGGCTCTTTAAAGTGCCCCCCTGTTGTGCGGCTCTTTAAAGTGCCCCCCTGTTGTGCGGCTCTTTAAAGTGCCCCCCTGTTGTGCGGCTCTTTAAAGTGCCCCTCTGTTGTGCGGCTCTTTAAAGTGCCTCTCTGTTGTGCGGCTCTTTAAAGTGCCCCTCTGTTGTGCGGCTCTTTAAAGTGCCCCCCTGTTGTGCGGCTCTTTAAAGTGCCCCCCTGTTGTGCGGCTCTTTAAAGTGCCCCTCTGTTGTGCGGCTCTTTAAAGTGCCCCTCTGTTGTGCGGCTCTTTAAAGTGCCCCTCTGTTGTGCGGCTCTTTAAAGTGCCTCTCTGTTGTGCAGTTGTCTTCTGAGGGGGAGCTGGAGGTCTCTGTGGACTTGCAGAGGATCTTCTCCAAACACGAGAGCCACAGGAGCCTGGCCGAGCTCAAGGACAAGTTCCTGTACATCGCTGTGCTCCTGCGGGAGGAGACAGGTGAGGCCCTGCACCTGCCTCTGTGACGGAGTGAAAAAGGGAGCAGGATGGAACACGATCAAATAGTGCTGAAGAATGGAGGTGATTTGAGGCCTGAAAGAAAAGAAAAAAGTCCAGTGAAGATGTTTGGACTTCTCAAAATGCTCTGCTCCACCTTGTGATGTCATGAAGTGGTAGTTTTCAAGTGAACAGCTCCTTTTACCTTTAGTTCAGTAGAGATTGGCAATTCCAGGGCTGAAATTATGCAAATGAAGGCGTGTGGAGTGTTTGAGAGAAGAACTCGTGCTAAATCTGCAGGTTTGTGTGTTAAACATGTGAATGAAACAAAACACAACTCCAGGTGTTTGTGACGAGGAAGCGACATTAGCACACGGTTTAAATCTCACAAAAGTCAATTTTGCATAATATAGGACCGTTTGTTTGTCACATTATAATTGAAAAATATAATTAAAAAAGAAGTAGTACTATTCTGCAGTAACGGTACTTTTCGGCGTGTACTTGTACTTGTGTTTCAGGCGGCATCAGTCAGGAGGCGGAGCTTAGGTCAGTGAAGTTTGTCCAGAGTCCGTTTACCCTGGGTTTGGTCTCCACTCCCCCCTTCATCAAACCAGGACTGCCCTACAACATACAGGTACTCCCAACAGGTACCCCCCAACAGGTACTCTGCCCTACAACATACAGGTACCCCCAACAGGTACTCTGCCCTACAACATACAGGTACCCCTAACAGGTACCCCCCAACAGGTACTCTGCCCTACAACATACAGGTACCCCCAACAGGTACCCCCCATCATGTACTCTGCCCTACAACATATAGGTACCCCCAGCAGGTACTCTGCCCTACAAAATACAGGTACCCCCAACAGGTACCCCCCAAAAGGAACCCCCAACATGTACCCCCCCAGCATGTACTCTGCCCTACAACATATAGGTCCCCCCAACAGGTACCCCCCAACAGGTACCCCCCAAAAGGAACCCCCAACATGTACTCTGCCCTACAACATACAGGTACTCCCAACAGGTACCCCCCAACAGGTACTACAACATACAGGTACTCCCCCATTAAACCCATCAGCTACTACTGCCTGGGTTGTGTTTGTCATTTTGGGACATGTATCAAAATCCAGTGTTTCAGCTGCTTCATGAAATTCTTATGATCGACTGAATCAAAGGTTTAGTTAAATCAATAAGCAGCTCTTGTATAACCCAATTTAAGGGGAAATAATATGATTCCGTATTTATGCTTGTGTGCACGTCAGGTGCTGGTGAAGGACCACATGGGGGAGCCCGTGAAGGGGGTGCCGCTGCGTATGGTGAAGAAAAAGATGCACAAGTCCGGCAGAGACCCAGAGGACCTGTACTGCTCAGACCAGACCGTCAGTCGCTCTGAGGGCATCGCATTCTTCGTCTGCAACATCCAGATCGAGACGCTCTCCGTAGACCTGCAGGTACAGGGCCGTGTGCAGCTCTCAGGTACAGGGCCGCGTGCAGATCTCAGGTACAGGGCCGCGTGCAGCTCTCAGGTACAGGGCCGCGTGCAGCTCTCAGGTACAGGGCCGTGTGCAGATCTCTGTAGGCTGTAGAGCAGCTAATTTGCTGAGTTCCATATTTGGCAATCCAAGTGCACTTTTCATGACAACCACAGAGCCAATCAGGAGGGAGATTGTTGAAAATACTTCCTCCCTCCTGCTTGCACCCGCTTGGCTGTCAATCAAACCTGTTACAAACGCTAGCTGAAGCTGAGTTTGGTGAAAGAAGAAATAAGGATTAAATAGCTGAAAATGTCGATATAGTTTTGCCAATCAAATGTTTTCACTCTCGAGTAGTTACACATTCTGACTCCAGTAGTTACACATTCTGACTCCAGTAGTTACACATTCTGACTCCAGTAGTTACACACGTCGTTTGTGCTTCGTTTGTGCTGTTCTGTGCTGCAAAAAGTTTTGTTTGTGTTATTATGGCTCTTAAGATAAAGTGAGTGTTGTAATGTAACATGTCGTTTGCAGTTCGTCACAGAGGAGCCTTCACTCCCAGAACAAAGCCAGGCGTCTCTCTCCCTGAAGGCCCAGTCCTACGAGTCTCCAAACGCCCGTTACCTGTACATCGAGCCCGCCCCCATCGCTACCCCTGTGGGGGGGTTCACGCAGGTCACAGTCTACACTGTGGCCCTGCCCTACGTGTCCGTCAAGTCCCTCAACTACCTGGTGAGCGCGCACCTGAGACACCTCCAGTCACGTTTGGAGATTTTCATGACTATTTACTTCATAGATCCTCACTGGGGCATTAAAACTATGAATGGACATATACAGAATTTAGCAAGCAAAAAGTGTGGGGAAAAAATGTCCACCCTTTGCTTTGAGCACTGCTTTGCACACTCTTGTATTCCATTAACGAACCCTGACATGGCACAGCTGTCAGGTGAAAACCATTTCAGGAAGACTTCATCAAGAAGCTCCCTGAGAGGCCAAGAGTTTGCAGTGCTGTCGACAAAGCAAAGGGTGGATACTCTTTATGTAGAAAACGCACTAGGAAACAAAGTATTTATGTAAAGACAAATTAAACTTGTGCTTTTTTTAAAGAGAAATACCAAAAAATACCAAATCTTCAGCTCATTGACTCACTCACTTCTCCTTTCTGAAATCCTAATAATGTAAATACCATAATTAGTATTTTTTATTGACTAAGACACCATGAACCGATTAATCGACTGGCCAGCCAAGACTTTTCCAGGAATATTGTCTTATTTCCCAGAGTTCTAATGGGTGTACTAATGTCATATCATACGTGCTCTCTACTCCCCCTGCTGGCTGTGTGCAGATCATGTCGAGGGGTAAAATTGTGACGTACGGCTGGATGCCCTTTGGCGATGAGGCGGCGACCAGGCACACGCTGAATTTCCAGGTGACTGCGGAGATGGTGCCCTCTATCAGGCTCCTGGTGTACTACATGCCGTACGGAGAGAGGACCTCAGAGCTGGTGGCCGACGCAGTGTGGCTCAACATAAAGGGCGAGTGTGTCAATGGACTGCAGGTACCAGAGTGGATCTCAACCAGGACTAAACTGAGTCTTGAACAGGAGTACACATGACCTAAACCAGGGACCAAGATAGAGCACATAAGACATGTTTTTCAGGTAAAACTTTGTCCGTTTTCAGTCAAGGTTATGATAGTTTTCAGTCAAGTGGCAGTTTCAGAACAAAACAAAATGTTGAAAAATACAGGAAGTAGGAGTGAGATTTAAAAAGGAATAAGGACGAAAGACAAGGACAATTTACAGTTTCAACAGTTATAAGTTTTAGATAAGATAAGATAAGATAAGATATGCCTTTATTAGTCCCACATTGGGGAAATTCCAGTGTTGCAACGCACAGTTCAAGAACAGCAGGAAAATGGAACATGCAATAAAACAAGATAATAGATAATGGCTAAAAAAAATAATAATTTAGAAATAGACTTAAAGATAGACTCTAATTTTGTTCCGGTGGAGCAAAAATATAAAATACAAAATATAAAATATAAAATACCAAAAAAACTATTATGTACAATAAAAGTAACAGTGCAGCATATGAACAGAGTAAATCTCAGTAAAGTGACTTCAGTATATTATGTTATTTACAGTAATGACTATGTTTATGTACAGACAGGATAAATATCAGTAAGTGACATGAGTGAATTGTACCAGAGGTCTTCAGTATTGCACATAGATACAGTTGAATGACACATGTTCAGTGTTAACAGTGTTCACATGTTCAGTGTTAACAGTGTTCATTGTACAGTCTAACAGCAGCAGGAAGGAAAGACCTGCGAAATCTCTCCTTCACACAGCGAGGGTGAATCAGTCTGTCACTGAAGCTGCTCTCCAGAGCAGACAGGGCGTCCTGCAGGGGGTGACACTCATGGTCCAGCATAGAGATGACCTTAGCCAGGACCCTCTTGTCCCCCACCTGCTGCACTGAGTCCAGAGGACAGCCCAGGACGGAGCTGGACTTCTTGATGACCTTGTCCAGCTTCTTCCTCTCCCTCTCTGTGACGCTGCTGCTCCAGCAGACCACACCGTACAGGATGGCTGATGCCACCACAGAGTCATAGAAGGTCTTCAGGAGTGGCCCCCTCACTCCAAACTGCAGCGGGTCCATCGCTGAGCTCACGGTGGAGCGGAGGTGGCCAAGGACCAGTCTTTCCAGTGTCTTCATCAGGTGCGATGTTAGAGCCACCGGCCTGAAGCTGCTGGGGTCTTTAGCATGCGGTGTCTTAGGCACTGGTACCACGCAGGAGGTCTTCCAGAGCTGTGGTACCACCCTCAGCTTAAGGCTCATGTTGAAGACATGCTCCATAACTCCGCACAGTTCGTCTGCACAGGACTTAAGGAGCCTGGAGCTGATGCCGTCTGGTCCTGCTGCCTTCCTGGGTCTGATCTTCTTGAGCTCCAGTCTCACCTGGGCTGTAGAAAATGACAGTGGCAGGCTGGGGGGATGGGTGAGTCCATGTGTAGTGGTGGGCTGAAGAGCAGAGGCAGAGGTGTGAAGAGGTGCAGGAGTTCCCCATTGTCCAGCTGGGGAGGTGAGAGCTGGCAGCTGGGTGGGGGGAGTGGTGGGTGATTGATCAAATCTCAGGAAGTGAGAATTGAGCTCGTTCACCCACTGCCGGTCCCCCTCCGTCTGGGCAGGAGGCGCTTTGAAGCCTGAGATCGTCCTGAGGCTTCTCCACACCCCCTGGATGTTCTTCTGCTGCAGCTGTTGCTCCATCCTTCTCTTTTGGCTGGCTTGGCTCGTCCTGATTTTCCTCCTCAGCCTCTTCTGTGCAGCCTTCAGCTCCTCCTTGGTCCCTGACCTAAAAGCTCTCTTCTTCTCCTTCAGCAGAGCTTTTATGTCAGGGTTAATCCACGGCTTGTTGTTTGAAAAACACCGCACCGTCTGGGAGGGGACGATGTTTTCAAAACAAAAGTTGATGTAGTCCGTGATGCACTCTGTCACTGCATTGATGTCCTCCCCATGTGGGTCACAGAGCTCTGTCCACACTGTGGTGTCAAAACAGTCTCTCAGAGCCTCCTCACTCTCAGCAGTCCACTTCTTCACCGCACGGGGCACCACAGGCTGTCTGTGCACAATAGGCTGGTACACAGGCCGCAGATGGACAATGTTGTGGTCCGCTCTACCCAGGGGAAGCAGTGGGGATGAAGAATAAGCCTCCTTGGCGTTGGCAAAAAATAAATCCAGTGTTTTATTGTCTCTTGTGGGGCAGGTAACATACTGGGTGTATGTAGGCAGAACAGGTGCAGGAGATGCATGGTTGAAGTCTCCAGAAATCAGGAAGAGAGCCTGTGGATGCTTTGTTTGGAGTGTGCTCGTACAGGAGTGCAGTGTGTCACATGCTGTCTCAGCATTAGCAGAGGGAGGAACATAGACAGCGATCACTATCACATGTGAGAACTCCCGGGGCAGATAATATGGCCTCATGCTAACAGCCAGCAGCTCAATGTCTCTGTTACACAGCTGTTCCTTCACTGTACAATGTCCAGGTTTGCACCACTTCTCATTCACAAACAGAGCCAGACCTCCTCCTTTCTTCTTACCACTCTCTGCCGTCCTGTCTGCGCGCAGCAGGTGAAAGTTGTCCATAGCAACAGCTGAATCCGGGATTAGCGGGGATAACCAGGACTCCGTGAAAAGCATGATGCTGCTGTCTCTGTATTCCCGCTGATATCGCGTGAGCGCCGCTAATTCGTCCGTCTTGTTCGAAATAGACCGCACGTTTCCCGCGATGACAGAGGGGAGTACAGGTCTGAACCGTCTCTTCTTTTCCCGGAGTTTGCGTCCAGCACGTCGGCCCCTGCGCGTCTTCCGTAGCAGCTCCGCCGGGATGTCATGGCGGTCTCGGGGAAACACTACAGCGCAGCGCTAACAGCTGATCCTTTGTGTATACAATGGGGGGTCGCGGGCCCACGCACATCGCGCCGGTAAAAATTGCCGAAAATCCAACAAAAGAAAAGTTGAAGCGAAGCAGAACCAACGCGTTTCTGAAGTACTTAACTTTATACACACTATTTACAAAAAGTACAAACACACAAAGAAGGTAAAGAGCAAAAAAAGTTGGAAAATAGAGGAGCGCGATGCAACCAGCTGCGGCTCTCACCAGCGCCGGAAGATACAGTTGGTTAACTAGCTCTTGTTTAAATAGACTGAATGTCTCTGGCCCTTGATTACGGTGCGGCTGCAAAGTTACAGACTTCACCAAAATCCTCAATGTAAAACTATTATTTTTTAAAGAAAATTTTATAAAAATGATAAGTGTGTAATGAATTGTGTAGTCTAATCAGGTATTTAGACTCTCTCCACCTGGACTCAACTAAGAATAAAGCGACCTGAGCTGGACCTGGACTAAACCAAGACTATAAAACTGAATGGACAAAACACGTTCATATTCTAAAGAAGCTAAGGAGGAGGAAGCGTCTGGGGAGAGTGAGGACGTGGTGGTCATGTGTGTGATGTTCGCAGACGGAGCTGAAGACCCAAGCGACGCACTACAAACCCCAGCAGAGCCTTCAGATGGAGGTGAAGGTCAATGAGAACGGGTTTATCGCCATGGCAGCAGTGGACACCGCCATCTACAGCCTCCGCCCAGATTACAAGGATCCCATCAACAGAGTAAGGCCTGTGTACCTGTACGTGTGTGTGCGCCCGTGTGTGTGCGCCCGTGTGTGTGTATGTGTGTAAACCCTTGTGCCTGTTCTCTGTCAGGTTCTCCGTCACATTGAGAGTGCAGATCAGGGCTGTGGAGGAGGAGGGGGGAAGAACGCCGCAGATGTTTTCAGACTGGCCGGACTGAGCTTCATGACCAATGCCAACTCTGGACAAGCGCCGTCCGGTGAATCATAAAAGACACGCACAGATCCAGCAATTCACTTCAGATATCAATAGTTTTGTGAAAAGAAAGATCTCAGAGGCAGACACTTTCCTGCATATTTGGGTTGTAAACAACTGACTCAACAAAACAAATAAGTTTATATCAGAAGTGGGTAATAATAGGTTACAAACTGTATTTCCATCACTGTCGTTTAATCACACTTTATCACACTTTTTTAAGTAAAAGCTTTGAGACGCTCTCACTTTTCTTGCAAGTTATTTGGTTATTGGTTTCAAAAGCTTGAGCAGATCTTCGCTATAAGAATTTATTACAAAATCATGTTTCAACTGCAAGAAGTCGTAAAGGCAAATACAGCACAGATGGTACATATGGAGTAAGTCATGTGACATTTAGGTCATGTGACAGTTCCATATCTGTACAGTCGTCCAATCACAGCGTTCATGAGTGGTCATGTGATCTGTGTCCCACAGGTGAGCCGTGCACTGCCCTGGTCCGACCCCGACGCGCCATAACAGAGGAGCAAATCAACAAAATATGTAAGAATCTTCTGACCCTCTGCTCCTCTGACCCTCTGCTCCTCTGACCCTCTGCTCCTCTGACCCTCTCCTCTGCTCCTCTGACCCTCTCCTCTGCTCCTCTGACCCTCTGCTCCTCTGCTCCTCTCCTCTGACCCTCTGCTCCTCTGACCCTCTGCTCCTCTGACCCTCTGCTCCTCTGACCCTCTGCTCCTCTGACCCTCTCCTCTGCTCCTCTGACCCTCTCCTCTGCTCCTCTGACCCTCTGCTCCTCTGCTCCTCTCCTCTGACCCTCTGCTCCTCTGACCCTCTGCTCCTCTGACCCTCTGCTCCTCTGACCCTCTCCTCTGCTCCTCTGACCCTCTGCTCCTCTGCTCCTCTCCTCTGACCCTCTGCTCCTCTGACCCTCTCCACTGCTCCTCTGCTCCTCTGACCCTCTCCCCTGCTCCTCTGACCCTCTCCTCTGCTCCTCTGCTCCTCTGACCCTCTCCTCTGCTCCTCTGACCCTCTCCTCTGCTCCTCTGCTCCTCTGACCCTCTCCCCTGCTCCTCTGACCCTCTCCCCTGCTCCTCTGACCCTCTCCTCTGCTCCATGTATACTCTCTCTCACCGCTGTACCATATATTCCCTGTCCCTCCTCTGTCCTCAGTGACATCACACTGGGGTGTTCTACATTTATCTCTATTGGCGGAATGTTCAGCAGTTACCATGGTGGCACAATACACACATTAGCAAAATTCTTTTAATATAGTCAAGAAAAGAAGTACAAAATGGATTTAAAGAGCACATTTTCAGGAGCCTGTGATCTGAGGGTGATCTGAGTGTTCATGATCCTGTTTAAGAGTTTGATTTTAGACAAAAAGGTGAGAGACTAACGGAAAAACTGTTGGCTAATGCTAATGCTAGCGAGCTTGTGACTGTAATGCTACTGGAGAGGGACCTGTTTAACAGCACAAATCAGCTCTTTCTGGTCAGATTGTGTTAAAACAAAATTCAGATTAAGTCTCATTTGCATAACAGAGCTTTTTACCAGAGCAGTGCCTCCAGTTAGCTTCACACCTCCAGGAAACAGTGATGACATCAGCGGCAAAATATCAATATTCTCTCTTTCACTGTTACTATATATTCACTGTTGTACTACAAAGGCCTATTTAAACTCAGGAACTAACTGCTCCTGTCTGTCCCTGTTTGCTCCTGTCTGCCCCTGTCTGCCCCTGTCTGCTCCTGTCTGCTTCTGTCTGCCCCTGTTTGCCCCTGTCTGCTCCTGTTTGCTCCTGTCTGCCCCTGTCTGCCCCGGTCTGCTCCTGTCTGCTCCTGTCTGCTCCTGTCTGTAGTGGCCAAATACCGGCGTGAGGCGGTGAAGAAGTGCTGTCTGGATGGAATGGAGAACATCCCCACGTTTGAAACATGTGAAGATTCGGCGAACAGCAGGTACGGTGCAGAGTTTCCCGTCTGCCGCGCGGCCTTCAGGGACTGCTGCCTCTTCATCCAGAAGTCCATCAACCAATATCTGGTCCTGGGCCGGGCAGGTGCGCACCGCCCACACGTTATTCTCTCTTTTCTTTATGTTTCTTCATGTTTCAGTGGAGAGAAAGAGTCATGGCAATGCAGCTGCTAAGACACAAGTGAGGTGCTGAGGAACTAAAGACTGGACTTATGTAAGAGTACTGTAAAAGTACTGTACTTATGTAAGAGTACTGTAAAAGTACTGGACTTATGTAAGAGTACTGTAAAAGTACTGAACTTATGTAAGAGTACTGTAAAAGTACTGGACTTATGTAAGAGTACTGTAAAAGTACTGGACTTATGTAAGAGTACTGTAAAAGTACTGAACTTATGTAAGAGTACTGTAAAAGTACTGGACTTATGTAAGAGTACTGTAAAAGTACTGAACTTATGTAAGAGTACTGTAAAAGTACTGGACTTATGTAAGAGTACTGTAAAAGTACTGGACTTATGTAAGAGTACTGGTACTTCAAAATAATAAAGTAACATGTAGTCAAGAAATGACTCAAGAGTAAAAAGTATTTGGGGACTAAACTGCCTGGGATCAGAAGACAAACCTCTGCTGAAGATGAGAGTCTGGTCACTGGGGAGGTCAGATGATTGACAGGTGGATTAGCCAATCAGAGACATGCACGGTCCGTCTGTATAAAAACAAATATGGCTGGAGAAAAACATCACAGGAGACTGAAAAACATTTCTGCAGAATCAGTGAGCAAAACATTAAACTCATCTAAGGGGAGAGAAGATTGATTTTATTTAAAATTATGGTGACCAATGAGCTCCTTCGTTTCATGTGTGACTGGAATAAACAAATCTGATTGGACGTGGCAGAGGACGTGGTGACCAAACTGACTGAACTGATATAAAATACAGAGAACTCTCATTCTGCACTGGCCAGACAAACTACTCAAGTAAGAGGAACTGAACATCTTGTTTATAATTCAGAGTCAATGAACTTGGACGGATAAAATACGGCATAATGCCCAAAAGGTGGAATTTTTAAAAGGACAGACACAAAAATGAGAAAAATGAAATCAGATCTGAAGGAGCAGTTCAAGAAACACAAACGTTCAAATCATTTCATATTGTCACATTTTGCTTTTGTCACTTTAAACTCACTCACAGAGAAGAGGAAACACAACTAGTTGTTTAGTTTTATAGTTTATTGGTTTATTAGGACAGTTTAAGCACAGTGGCAGATATGTTTGTACCAGATTGTAGCTCATAGCTAATTTCCATCTGTAGTCCTGCTCTGGGCACCAGACCCAGACCCTATGAACCCCTCTGCAGGTGGTGAACCCCTCTGCAGGTGGTGAACCCCTCTGCAGGTGGTGAACCCCTCTGCAGGTGGTGAGCCACAGGAGGGAGGAATTCCTTGATGGTCCTTGATTGTAAACTGTTCATAGGGGTGTTGCGTGTTTTTTGCATGTAATGTGATAGTCGTCTTTACTATTACTCAAGTAAAGACGATTATCAGATTACGTCACTTCTCGCTCTACTGCACCTGTCTCCTGCAGAAAGAGCCGCTGTCCTGGGATCAGGTCAAGGTCTCGTAGGATTTCAGCAGATTTCAGGCTCTACCGGGGGGGCGGGGATAGGTGTATCGATCAGGTATGAGTGGATGTCCCGGGGGCGGGGATAGGTGTATCGATCAGGTATGAGTGGATGTCCTGGGGGTGGGGATAGGTGTATCGATCAGGTATGAGTGGATGTCCCGGGGGCGGGGATAGGTGTATCGATCAGGTATGAGTGGATGTCCTGGGGGCGGGGATAGGTGTATCGATCAGGTATGAGTGGATGTCCTGGGGGCGGGGATAGGTGTATCGATCAGGTATGAGTGGATGTCCCGGGGGCGGGGATAGGTGTATCGATCAGGTATGAGTGGATGTTCGGCTGCTGAAGTTTGAGACGTTTCTTCTCGTTTAACACACTCGTGTCCCACTCACTGATGTTCATTTAGCGTCAGAACTTATTTCTCACACGGGGATAAACTGTTTTAGCGCCGACAGCGGCGCTCGCTAAAGCTGAAACTTCATGTTCACCGCACAGACAGCGGCGCTTTCTGCTCTCAGGCTGCGAGCGCATCCGCTGTGTCCATAAACAAATAATCCGTCTATAAATTCTGTTACACTGTTATGAATATACTCAAGTAGTTTTAGTTTTGTCTGAAAAGTAATCTTATTTAAAAGTTATTTTTTTTAATGTTTGGTTTGTTTTGTTTTTTGACAGAAATGGGAGGAGACTTTGGAAAAGTCCCGACTCTGGTGAGGAGCTCGTTCCCAGAGAGCTGGCTCTGGCAGGTCCGCAGGATCAGGTGAGTTCGACGTCCTTTTAGTCCTGCTTTGATTTTTATACTTGACTTGAGCTGTTTCAGTCCTGCGGCTAAATGAGTCTCCTGTTTTTGTTAAAGAGGGAGTATTATGAGGTTTTAGATGTCCATTCATGTTTGAGTCATTTAGCAATCTATCCTGGACCCTATTCAAACCCTTCTTACAGTTCGCTGTGACATTCTGTACAAGGCTCCGCCCACAAGTCTACGTCCCCCATGCTCCCACAGTACGAGTCTGTACAAGGCTCCGCCCACAAGTCTACGTCCCCCAGGCTCCCACAGTACGAGTCTGTACGAGGCTCCGCCCACAAGTCTACGTCCCCCAGGCTCCCACAGTACGAGTCTGTACGAGGCTCCGCCCACAAGTCTACGTCCCCCAGGCTCCCACAGTACGAGTCTGTACGAGGCTCCGCCCACAAGTCTACGTCCTCCAGGCTCCCACAGTACGAGTCTGTACGAGGCTCCGCCCACAAGTCTACGTCCCCCAGGCTCCCACAGTACGAGTCTGTACGAGGCTCCGCCCACAAGTCTACGTCCTCCAGGCTCCCACAGTACGAGTCTGTACGAGGCTCCGCCCACAAGTCTACGTCCCCCAGGCTCCACACGACAATTCTCCATAAATACACAAAAACATGACACAAAACTGAACACAACAACTGGACAAACCTGGCGTGATGTGCAGGAGGTTCATTAGCGGGACGCACTCTGAGTGTCTGGTCCTGGTCTAGACCTGATGGAACTCCCTCCTCTCTGCAGCCGGGGGTCTCTGTCTCTGTCCGAGAAACTTCCTGACTCACTGACGACTTGGCACATAAAAGCTGTGGGGATGTTCGACAACGGTGAGTCCTTATTTGAAAGTACTTTACTGTGAGTGGTACTTGAAAAGCACTGCAGTATTCGTGTACTTTGTCAGGTATTTGTGTGGCCAAAACAGCTGAAGTGTCCGTGAACCTGCCGCTGTCCGTGGACGTGCCCCTGCCGTACCAGATCGTGAGAGGAGAACAAGTGCAGCTCAGAGGCTCTGTGTACAACCACCTCAGCAACCCCATCAGGGTACTACTACTACTACTACTACTGCAAATAGCACTACTTTTACACATACCGCAACAAATATTATTCATTTACTACTGAAAATACTAATACTACAAAATGCTACTTGCTGCTATAAAGGCGCTCAACAAACTGCAAACTTTTTTTTTTTTATTTTACCTTTATTTAACCAGGATAAAAAACTCATTGAGATTAAAAATCTCTTTTTCAAGAGTGTCCTGTCCAAGAGGCAGCATCAGCACAGGCACAAAACAATAACACAACATATTCACATTTTCACACAAACCAAAGCATCATAAAACGAGTCTTATGTGAAACATTTACAAATTGATAGTTTTGTTTCAAGTTCAGTTAAAAGTGACTTAAAAGAGTTCAACGACACCAGATCTTTCAGGTTAAATTCCTTCTGGAGTTCATTCCAGGAATGAGCTGCAGCAAAGCGAAAAGCCTTTTTTCCAAGTTCAGTGCGAGCTCTGGGCACCGAGAGCAGGAGCAGCTCCTGAGAGCAGAGACTGTAAGTGCTACTGCTCCTCACCTCTATGAGCTGCTGGAGATAGGACGGCACCAGCCCAACAAGACATTTATAAATAAAAAGATACCAATGTTTCAATCTACGAAGTGTCAAGGAAGTCCAGCCCACACGGGCGTACAAGACACAATGATGGGTCAGGGACCTCATGTTCGTAATAAAACGTAGTGCACCATGATACACAGTGTCAAGAGCATGTAGACACTCAACAGAGGCATTCATATAAATGACATCACCAAAATCGAGAACAGACAGAAAAGTGGCATTTACAAGTTTTTTACGAGCCTCAAATGACAAACAAGATTTAATATGAAAATAAAAACACAACTTCAATTTGAGTCTATGAGTCAATTTTTGAATGTGTGGCTTAAAGGAAAAACAGTCGTCAATTAAAATCCCAAGATATTTATATTCTGACACTTTTTCAATTGGTTTGCCTTCATTTGTGGTAATTTGGGGGAGATATTGAGGTGTTGTTTTGGATTTGGAAAACTTTTGTCTGCGTTTAAAACAAGCTTGAGATAATAAAAGTTTTTTTGTAGTTGGTCAAAGGCTCCTTGGAGTTTGGACAGTGCAAGCTCTGCTGAGGGGGCTGAAGTGTATAGAACGGTGTCATCGGCATAAAGGTGTAGGTTTGCATTTGTGATGTTATTGTCAAGATTGTTTATGTAGATAATAAAAAGAAGAGGCCCGAGAATAGAGCCCTGCGGGACTCCTGTGGACACTCTTTGCAGACTGGATCTATGATTCTGAAACTTGACACACTGAGTTCTGTCAGACAGATAGTTTGAGAACCAGCCAACTGTGTGATCTGAAAGCTCGATGCTGTGCAGTTTTTGTTCAAGCACAGTATGATCTACAGTATCAAAGGCTTTGGAGAGGTCAACAAAAAGAGCTGCACAATGCTGTTTTTCATCCAAGGATTGCAAGATGTCATTAACTACTTTGACAGCTGCCGTTGTTGTACTGTGCTGTTTTCTAAAGCCGGACTGAGAGGGACATAAAATATTTGCAGAGGTAAAAAAATCTTTTAATTGCATGTGAATGAGATTTTCTAACACCTTAGCTAGGATTGACAATTTGGAAAATGGACGATAATTGTTTAAATTTGTTGGATCTCCACCTTTAAATAAAGGTAACACATAGGCGGATTTCCACATCCGAGGAATCGTGTTGGTGGACAAAGACAAATTGAATAGGTGTGTCAAAGGGGGAGCAATGACATCGGCCGCAGTTTTTAAATAATACGGCTCTAGCTCATCAGGGCCTGCTGACTTAGTTTGATCCAGACCCTTTAGAGCCATTGACACTTCCAGGATAGTGAAAGGGCGAAGAGAAAATTTGAGCATCAGGTGTGAATTCATTGTTGGCTGAGGAGAGTCATGCAGATGTTTTGTAGGGTCAAATAATGACCCAGAGGCAATAAAATGCTCATTAAAGCATGATAACATCTCCATTTTGTCCGTTATGTTCCGGGAGTCTTTTATTATGCTTACAGGCAGTTCCATATCAGAATTAGTTTCATTTAGGGACTTTATTATTTTCCAAAATTTTGCAGGGTTGTTTAGATTTTCTGTTCACCACGTTCTGGGGTTTAGGATGAAGATCATAACGCTAAATGAGGGCCCTTTACAAAAACTACAAACTAAACCTTAAAGTTCTACAATCACAGCCGAACCTGTGTCTCCAGAGCCTTCACCTGCAGATAGAGACACGTCCAAGTTCGTCTCCTTCTCAGTTTATGGACGGGCCTTGTGTGTGTGTGTTGGTCGTGTTCGGGTGCAGATTGGCAGTCTCTCTTCTGTCAGTCTGCCCCAGGGTAGCTGTGACTTCACCTCCCTCACCTCCCTCTCTCTCAGTACTGTGTGACCCTGACCGTGGGGCCGGAGTTGTGTCTGGCGGAGTCTCAGGCGGCGGCGGGGGGTTCCGGGCGGCGCTCCTCCTCGTGTGTGGGGAAGACGCTCTCTGGTGGCGGCGTGGGGGAGGTGAGCTTCACGCTGATGGCCCTGGAGCCGGGCTCTCACACGCTCACGTTCACCCTGCACGAAGGGCCCGTGGAGAGGCGCGGGAACCCATATCCCCGTGACACGCTGGTGAAAACGCTCACTGTGGTGGTGAGTACGATGTAAATGTGTAAGTGTGTAAATGTGTAAATGTGTCCGCTTTTGTGGAGTTCTGAAGTATGGGGCTGGGCGACATTTCTCTCCTCGCTCTTCTTCTCTTCTTCTTCTCCTTCTTTCTCTCCTCTCACTCATTTAACCCATACGAAATGGGTCAAATGCGCCTAAGAGGGTCCTTTCCTTCTCATTACTGTCCCATGTTGTCTCCTGTTTCAGCCTGAGGGGGTGCTGAAGGAGGTGATGGTGGGAGGACGCTTGGACCCACGTGGACTTTACGGTAAAGACATATTCTGCAAAAACAATTTCATGTTTTCATTTTTGGCGCTCTGAGTCCCCCCTCCCCTTGCTCCCTGCGCTAAGTCACTCCCCCTTTAGAGCATGATCACAACACATTTACAGTGCACTCCGCTAATGAAACTACTGCACATCGCATCAGGTTTGTGAAGTTGTAGTGTGATTCTTTTCTAACAGCGCAGCAGTAGGTGTATCGTACGGTACAGACACGACTCACCATGACCTGCTGTTTCCTCAGGTGCGGCGAAGATGAAGGTGGAGCTGAAGAGCGCTGTGCCTCAGAACATCGTCCCCAACACTGAGGTCCAGAGGGTCCTCACCATCCACGGTACACGCAACAACAACATGTCATTTTATATCATTGTAGAAATATAATATAAATATAATGTAATAAATATTGATCTAAAATGACTTAATAAAAGAGACAAGTCCACTGATCTCCGTGTTCGAAAACTGTGGTGTCCAGCGGCCGTAAACGTCATGACGACAAAGCGCCGCAGGCTGTGGGCCCCTCCTGTGGACAGAACCAACCCAGGACTAAACCAGGACTAAACCAGGCTGTGGGCCCCTCCTGTGGACAGAACCAACCCAGGACTAAACCAGGACTAAACCAGGCTGTGGGCCCCTCCTGTGGACAGAACCAACCCAGGACTAAACCAGGACTAAACCAGGCTGTGGTCCCTCCTGTGGACAGCTGCACTAGAGCAGAGCGTTTTTTTTTTACATTTGGACCAAAACGACGGCGCGACGCCCAAACCTACGAGTGTCACCATGAAGAACATCGAACTGGAGAAGGAAGTGACGTCACTGTGGGCGTGTCACAGTGGGCGTGTCACAGTGGGCGTGTCACAGTGTCACAGTGGGCGTGTCACAGTGGGCGTGTCACAGTGGGAGTGTCACAGTGTCACAGTGGGCGTGTCACAGTGGGCGTGTCACAGTGGGCGTGTCACAGTGTCACAGTGGGCGTGTCACAGTGGGCGTGTCACAGTGTCACAGTGGGAGTGTCACAGTGGGCGTGTCACAGTGGGCGTGTCACAGTGTCACAGTGGGCGTGTCACAGTGGGCGTGTCACAGTGGGCGTGTCACAGTGTCACAGTGGGCGTGTCACAGTGGGCGTGTCACAGTGGGCGTGTCACAGTGGGCGTGTCACAGTGTCACAGTGGGCGTGTCACAGTGGGCGTGTCACAGTGTCACAGTGGGCGTGTCACAGGCGTGTACCGGTGGAGCTGATAACGGGGGGAGATCGACAAAATGACGACTTACAAATTAGAAATGAAAGATTCAAACATGAATCAGTCCAAACACGACTCCAGAGGGTCAGAGGCGAAACTATTATAACCTGGATAAAAGCTCTGAAAAGTCTATTTTGCAGAATAGGTCCACTTTAATGCTGAGCTGAATATTAGACTAAAACAAAAGCTGTGGTAATTGGTAAATATTCATCATAGTTAGTTTTAGATCAGTTACATTACATCTCATGTGACAAAAAAGAAAAAGTACAAACGAAAAGTACAAAAATACAGGAAGTAGCGGTGAGCTCTAAAAAGGAGCTCCTCTGTTTCTTGGCTCTCTTCGTTTTATTTCTCCTTTCCCTCGGTGCTTGTAGGAACGATTCAAGCACAAGGACCATAATAATGTATTAAATGGTATTGTCATTTTAAATTTTGTGTCATTTTGACTAGTTTTAGTTTTTAGCCCTTCACCAAAATAAAAAAAAGAACCAGAACAAAGTTGGCGAGATTTACTAGTGAAGATGTTGACTAGGTTTTAGAGAAATGATGAGTCTGATCTGTCACTTTAATGGCCGACAGTAGTTCAGTGGTCAAGAGTTTGTCCACTGATCTGAAGGTTGGTGGTTCAAATCCTGCTCTCGACATAAACGTCATTGTGTCTGCATAAACTGGTGGCTGAGTGGCTGAGTGGCTGAGTGGGCCGTGGTTCCTTGAGCGCCTTGATCGTGCTGTATTTTTACCTTTACATTTTCCTGATCCTGTGTGACTCAGGTGAGCTCCTGGACGAGTGGGTGACGGTGGTGGATAACCCGGATGGTCTGAAGAAGCTGCTGTCTCTGCAGGACGGGTCAGCCGCCTCAGAGCTGGGAGGGGTCCTGCCCGTGCTTCACGTGTTTAACTACCTGGAGACCACCGGACGCTGGCACATCCTGGGCCCCAATGACCAGAAGAGCTCCGAGCAGCTCAAGGCTCGCATCAGAGAAGGTACTGCCCCTGCCACACGCACCACACGCACCACACATGTCCTGAGAGCAACCAGACCAGAACCAGACCAGAACCAGACCAGAACCAGACCAGACCAAAACCAGACCAGCACCAGACCAGGACCAGACCAGGACCAGACCAGAACCAGACCAGAACCAGACCAGAACCAGTCCAGAACCAGACCAGAACCAGACCAGGACCAGACCAGGACCAGACCAGAACCAGACCAGAACCAGACCAGGACCAGACCAGGACCAGACCAGAACCAGACCAGAACCAGACCAGGACCAGACCAGGACCAGACCAGGACCAGACCAGAACCAGACCAGAACCAGACCAGAACCAGACCAGAACCAGTCCAGAACCAGACCAGAACCAGACCAGGACCAGACCAGGACCAGACCAGAACCAGACCAGAACCAGACCAGACCAAAACCAGACCAGCACCAGATCAGGACCAGACCAGAACCAGACCAGAACCAGTCCAGAACCAGACCAGAACCAGACCAGGACCAGACCAGGACCAGACCAGAACCAGACCAGAACCAGACCAGACCAAAACCAGACCAGCACCAGACCAGGACCAGACCAGAACCAGACCAGAACCAGACCAGGACCAGACCAGAACCAGACCAGAACCAGTCCAGAACCAGACCAGGACCAGACCAAAACCAGACCAGAACCAGACCAGACCAAAACCAGACCAGCACCAGTCCAGAACCCAGACCAGAACCAGACCAG
Source organism: Taenioides sp. WSHXM2023 (assembly GCA_029959045.1). Taxonomy (NCBI): domain Eukaryota; kingdom Metazoa; phylum Chordata; class Actinopteri; order Gobiiformes; family Gobiidae; genus Taenioides; species Taenioides sp. WSHXM2023. Next base: position 33,770,134 of record CM057089.1, read on the forward strand.
AACCAGACCAGAACCAGTCCAGATCCAGACCAGACCAAAACCAGACCAGCACCAGTCCAGAACCCAGACCAGAACCCAGACCAGAACCAGACCAGAACCAGACCAGAACCAGTCCAGAACCAGACCAGAACCAGTTCAGAACCAGACCAGAACCAGACCAGCACCCAGACCAGAACCAGACCAGCACCCAGACCAGAACCAGTCCAGAACCAGACCAGAACCAGTCCAGAACCAGACCAGAACCGGGCTCATGAGGTGTTCATGGCGTACACTGACTCTGTGTCTCTGCTGTTCCAGGCCTGATTGGAGTGAGTTCATACAGAAAAGGGGACTCCAGTTACAGCATGTTTAAGAACAAAGACTCCAGCACCTGGTCAGAACCCCCAGCATCCTCTGCACCGCACTCTCCTCCTCTGCACCATCCTCTGCACCACACTCTCATCCTCTGCACCATCCTCTGCACCGCACTCTCCTCCTCTGCACCGCACTCTCCTCCTCTGCACCGCACTCTCCTCCTCTGTACCATCCTCTGCACCGCACTCTCCTCCTCTGCACCACGCTCTCCTCCTCTGCACCGCACTCTCCTCCTCTGCACCATCCTCTGCACCACACTCTCATCCTCTGCACCATCCTCTGCACCGCACTCTCCTCCTCTGCACCATCCTCTGCACCACACTCTCATCCTCTGCACCATCCTCTGCACCGCACTCTCCTCCTTTGCACCGCACTCTCCTCCTCTGTACCATCCTCTCCTCCTCTGCACCACGCTCTCCTCCTCTGCACCGCACTCTCCTCCTCTGCACCATATTTTTTTCACCACACATTGTCTCTTCTGCACAGATCTCATATCATATTTATAGAGCTGTAAGTGTCCGTGGCCGGAGCCTCTGAGCCGATGCGCTCACAGGTGGAGGTCCAGACAAGTCCAGACAAGTCCAGACGAGTCCAAATGAGTCCAGACGAGTCCAGACGAGTCCATACGAGTCCTTTCACACGTGTTGGGTTCATGTCTCCATCCAATGTGTAAATCCAACCATGAAGTGTAGATCCATGAATGAAACAGTTCATTCATTCTGTGCTCCGTGAGCTCCGAGTGTCTGTAAATCCTTTGCTGGGAGCCTGGGTGTTACGATGCTCGTCCTCTTCATTACAGCTAATTTAAGAAACAAACATAAACTGCTCCTCTTTGAAAAAAACAAAACAAAAAGAAAGTCCAAATGAAGCAGATTCTGTCTTTTTCAGGTAGTGCTGGTCATTCAGACAAACAATCTGGCGATTTGTTTTATATTTTTTAGTTGAAATGTTGGAGAAGGCCCTGCTGGTCCTGACGGCCCACTACTGCATTTAACCAACCTCCTCCTCTGTACCGTACTCTGCCTCCTCTCTGCCATATAATGTCCCTCCTCTGCACCATGTTCACTCTCATTTTTTACTATAGTCTGTCCTCCTCTGTACCAGATCTTCACTATCCCTTCTCTATACCATATATTCTGCTCCTCTGGCCCTGGTCCTGTCTGCTCCTGTCTAAACCCCCCTTTCTCTGTCGTCAGGGTGACTGCTCTGGCCGTGCAGACGTTGGCGATGGTGAATGACATCGTTCCGGTGGATCCCAAGAGTTTGGGCGAATCGGTGAACTGGCTGATCCACAACGCCCAGAAACCAGACGGCTCCTTCCAAGACACGTCCCTCTACAAACCCAACAAGATCATGGTCCGCACACACACTCTCTACAACTCTGAAACTCATGGACTTTTCAGAGCTTTTAACCATGTTCCTGAAGTTGTATGTGGAGTGATTCGTACATGTCTGAGTCATCTTTAATCGCCTATTTTCAGCTCCACCGGTACACGCCCACTGTTGTCATGACATTTACAGCCACGTCAGCTCCCACTGGACACCACAGTTTTCTAACACGGAAATCAGTAGACTTGTCTCTGTTATTAAGTCATTTTAGATCAATATCATGATTCAAAATGTCCAAATTCTAACCTAATGAGCCATGGGTGTCATAGATTATAACTATACAGCAGACACAAGCACTTTTGTCTTCTTTAAACAGCTGTAACTTCTCCAATGCTAAAATGTGGTGTTTTAGGCGCTGCCTCAAGACAATGTGGAAAAGTCTGTTTACCTCACGTCCTTTGTGATCATCGCCCTCCACAAAGCAACCAGGATCCAAAAGAAAGAACTGCAGCTCAAGGTAAACCTGAGTTAGACCACAGCCAGGTCATGAACTGTGTATGTCTGGACTAACTAACCCACTAGCCACAGCTCTCCAAACAGGAAATTAGCAGAGCTGCAAATCCTTGTTTCTGTTTCAGGGTGGTCTTGAAATGTTCCACTTATACATAACTTTACATAATCCTGGTGTTTTTATTTTGCTATTTAAGTGAAGATATTGGGAATAATAACAAACCAATCAGGTACTTTCTTTCACCGAAGTTTGCTCTAGCTAAAGTTTACAATAGGTTTGATTGATTGGCTCTGTGGTTGCCATGAGACACCAATTAGTCGACTAACTTCTACTGGCTCCTGCTGAACACATTGGCTAACACTCTGCAGAGATATATACAGTCCATGGTCCATCCCAGGACTAAACCAGGTCTTGACCTTCTCTGTCCCTGTTGCAGAACCAAGAGGACAGTATCCAGACAGCCATGAAGTTTGTCCATAAGAACATGGCGTCCGTGCAGAAGACCTACGTTCTGTCTGTGGCAGCCTACGCCCTCACGCTGCATGACGCCGACAGCTTCACCACCAACGAACTGCTCACCCGCCTGGAGACGCTCGCCTACCAGAAGGGTGAGTTCTGACCAGGGTATGGGTCTCCTTGTTTACAAGATCTCCTATACAGGTTATGGACTTCACTCAGCCCAGAAAAAGGTCCTCAACATTTCCACTGTGGGTGAACTATGGGCATCACAACTCACTAAATGTTTTTTTTTTGCCTTATTTTTGTCTGTGGAGTCTGGCAAATCCAGGATGATTTCCCTCTGTATTTTCTATACAGATGGAAAGGCCTATGAGTCTGGTCTCCACGCTCTCTGACACTTTTTAAGACAGAACCAGTTGTGTTCACATTACATCACATTTCCCTCTCCTCAGTCTCAAGTCTGCCATGTTTTTCAGTCCCCTGTTGTATATTTCTTCTTTTCTTTTTTCTTTGTAACAGTCATATTTGTTTTGATACGGACAGACCATGCGTCTCCCTGATTGGCTAATCCATCTGTCAATCATGCCCATCTGAAATCAGGGAGCTTCACCTGTGACCAGACTCACATCTTCTGAACTACTGAAGTGTATTCTGGATCCCAGGCAAATGGTTTCTCAAAAAAACTTTATGACAAAATGGAAATGGAAAGTAGTTTCTCTCTTGTTGCTCCGGGCTTAGCTAGCTTGTTAGCAAATGGTAGAAACCTGGGAGACACAGGACATTTCACAACATATTATTTCCTCAACACAAACTCAGAAACATGTCCTTTAAGGAGAGAAAGGTTGAGCTCATCTGTGTCTGTGTCAGAGGTAAAAGTGTGTGTGGACTACAGTATTCCTATAGTTGACCAGAATAGTCTGTTTTTCTACTATTTACTTGATTTCTTGTTTTAGATGTTACGGTTTCAGGTACAAACTTTTGTAGTTATAGACTTTTGTATCTGTTATTAAGTTGAAACTCTTTCATATTTTAGATGAGTTTTCAGCTCTTGCTTAGCCCTTATATAGTGACAAACTGTGGTTCAACCTGCCAGTCCTCACTGACTCCTGAGCCACTTACTGCTACATCCCAAACGCTGTGAGGACCTCTGCTGAGGTTCTTCACTTTTGGACATTTTCCTTTAGGATCACAAATGTCCGAGTAAAGTTTATGTCACTGTAAACTACACAGTATTTCCAAACCCCGGTGATGAGTGGGCGCTTTTGTGTTGTACCTTCAGGAAACCCCCCCGAGCTGAGGTACTGGTCGGAGCGGCAGGTGCAGACGGAGTGGCTCAAACCGGACGAGAGCAGTGCTCAGACGGTGGAGACCACAGCCTACGCCCTGCTCAGCTTCCTGCGCAAGGTAACGGGGCGGTAGTCTGATTTTGGGCCTGGGGTGGTAGTCTGATCTGGGGTGGTAGTCTGATTTTGGGCCTGGGGTGGTAGTCTGATCTGGGCCTGGGGTGGTAGTCTCATCTGGACCTGGGGTGGTAGTCTGATCTGGGGCATTAGTCTGGTGTGGGTCTGATCTGGGGTGGTAGTCTGATCTGGGCCTGGGGTGGTAGTCTGATCTGGGGCGGTAGTCTGATGTGGGTCTGATCTGGGGTGGTAGTCTGATCTGGGCCTGGGGTGGTAGTCTGATCTGGGGCGGTAGTCTGATGTGGGTCTGATCTGGGGTGGTAGTCTGATCTGGACCTGGGGTGGTAGTCTGATCTGGGGCATTAGTCTGATGTGGGTCTGATCTGGGGTGGTAGTCTGATCTGGACCTGGGGTGGTAGTCTGATCTGGGGCATTAGTCTGATGTGGGTCTGATCTGGGGTGGTAGTCTGATTTTGGGCCTGGGGTGGTAGTCTGATGTGGGTGGTAGTCTGATCTGGGCCTGGGGTGGTAGTCTGATCTGGACCTGGGGTGGTAGTCTGATCTGGGGCATTAGTCTGATGTGGGTCTGATCTGGGGTGGTAGTCTGATCTGGGCCTGGGGTGGTAGTCTGATCTGGGGCAGTAGTCTGATGTGGGTCTGATCTGGGGTGGTAGTCTGATCTGGACCTGGGGTGGTAGTCTGATCTGGGGCATTAGTCTGATCTGGGCCTGGGGTGGTAGTCTGATCTGGGCCTGGGGTGGTAGTCTGATCTGGACCTGGGGTGGTAGTCTGATCTGGGGCATAAGTCTGATGTGGGTCTGATCTGGGGTGGTAGTCTGATCTGGGCCTGGGGTGGTAGTCTGATCTGGGCCTGGGGTGGTAGTCTGATCTGGGGTGTTAGTCTGATCTGGGGCGGTAGTCTGATCTGGGGTGGTAGTCTGATTTTGGGCCTGGGGTGGTAGTCTGATGTGGGTGGTAGTCTGATCTGGGGCTGTAGTCTGATCTGGGGTGGTAGTCTGATCTGGGCCTGGGGTGGTAGTCTGATCTGGGGCGTTAGTCTGATGTGGGTCTGATCTGGGGTGGTAGTCTGATCTGGGCCTGGGGTGGTAGTCTGATCTGGGGCGGTAGTCTGATCTGGGGTGGTAGTCTGATTTTGGGCCTGGGGTGGTAGTCTGATCTGGGGCGGTAGTCTGATTTGGGGTGATAGTCTGATCTGGGCCTGGGGTGGTAGTCTGCTCTGGGGCGGTAGTCTGATTTTGGGCCTGGGGTGGTAGTCTGATCTGGGGTGGTAGTCTGATTTTGGGCCTGGGGTGGTAGTCTGATCTGGGGTGGTAGTCTGATCTGGGCCTGGGGTGGTAGTCTGATCTGGACCTGGGGTGGTAGTCTGATCTGGGGTGGTAGTCTGATCTGGGCCTGGGGTGGTAGTCTGATCTGGGGCGGTAGTCTGATGTGGGTCTGATCTGGGGTGGTAGTCTGATCTGGGCCTGGGGTGGTAGTCTGATCTGGGGCGGTAGTCTGATGTGGGTCTGATCTGGGGTGGTAGTCTGATCTGGACCTGGGGTGGTAGTCTGATCTGGGGCATTAGTCTGATGTGGGTCTGATCTGGGGTGGTAGTCTGATTTTGGGCCTGGGGTGGTAGTCTGATCTGGGGCGGTAGTCTGATGTGGGTCTGATCTGGGGTGGTAGTCTGATCTGGACCTGGGGTGGTAGTCTGATCTGGGGCATTAGTCTGATGTGGGTCTGATCTGGGGTGGTAGTCTGATTTTGGGCCTGGGGTGGTAGTCTGATGTGGGTGGTAGTCTGATCTGGGCCTGGGGTGGTAGTCTGATCTGGACCTGGGGTGGTAGTCTGATCTGGGGCATTAGTCTGATGTGGGTCTGATCTGGGGTGGTAGTCTGATCTGGGCCTGGGGTGGTAGTCTGATCTGGGGCATTAGTCTGATCTGGGCCTGGGGTGGTAGTCTGATCTGGGGCGTTAGTCTGATCTGGGCCTGGGGTGGTAGTCTGATCTGGGGCGTTAGTCTGATCTGGGCCTGGGGTGGTAGTCTGATCTGGGCCTGGGGTGGTAGTCTGATCTGGGGTGGTAGTCTGATCTGGGCCTGGGGTGGTAGTCTGATCTGGGCCTGGGGTGGTAGTCTGATCTGGGGCGTTAGTCTGATCTGGGCCTGGGGTGGTAGTCTGATCTGGGCCTGGGGTGGTAGTCTGATCTGGGGTGGTAGTCTGATCTGGGCCTGGGGTGGTAGTCTGATCTGGGCCTGGGGTGGTAGTCTGATCTGGGGCGGTAGTCTGATCTGGGGCTGTAGTCTGATCTGGGGTGGTAGTCTGATCTGGGCCTGGGGTGGTAGTCTGATCTGGGCCTGGGGTGGTAGTCTGATCTGGGGCGGTAGTCTGATCTGGGGTTTTGTGTGTTTTTTAAATACAGGGCAGGTTTCAGTACTGTAACCCCGTCGTGACATGGCTGACCCAGGACCAGCACTACGGAGAGGGCTACTTCAGTCTGCAGGTAACACCACAGCACCAACAACCAGAAAAGTTACACAGTGCACCTTTAAAGTCTAACTCTAACCTTTTAGACAGCGCAGTGCCGCCAGTTAGCTTCACCCCCTCACGGAATGTTCACGACAGGTTCACATTATATTTAGTTTGTGTGTGTTTGTGAGGACACCCTGATTTGTGTGTTATGTCTGTGTGTGTTTGTGTGTGTGGGTGTTTGTGTGTGTTTGTGAGGACGCGCTGTACAGTGTGTGTTACGTCTGTTTGTGTGTGTTTGTGAGGACACTCTGTACAGTGTGTGTTACGTCTGTTTGTGTGTGTTTGTGAGGACGCTCTCTACAGTATGTGTTATGTGTGTTTGTGTGTGTTTGTGAGGACACCCTGATGACCCTGGAGGCGGTGACCCTGTACGCAAACAGAGTTCCCCGGGCTGAACTGGACCAGAGCATCCGGCTCCACTTCAGCCGCGAGTCCGACCTCAACCGAGAAGTTCACCTGACCAAGAGGGCACCTGTCACCACACCCATACAGGTGCAACACCAACTCCCTTCACATGTGTGCACATCAAAACTGTTATTCTCTGATCTGATCTAATGGAAGTTCCTCTTCACAGACCTGGAGTTGTGTTTGTTTCATTCACATGTTTAACACACAAACCTGCAGATTTAGCACGAGTTCTTATCTCAGACTGAAAACACTCTGTTCCACCTTGTGATGTCATGAAGTAGTAGTTTTCAAGTGAACAGCTCCTTTACATTTTACCTGATCAGGACCTGGAATAGTCCTGGTTCAGTCCTGTTTAGACTTTCAGACCCGATCAGGACCTGATATAGTCCTGGTCCAGATCTGTGTCAGACCTGATCAGGACCTGGTATAGTCCTGGTCCAGACCTGGTTGAGTTCTCGTCTCTTTCCAGATCAATAAGAACAGTGGAGTGACCGCGACCACAGCCTTTGGTCAGGGAGTCTCTCATGTGAAGGTGAGTCCAGACTACATTACCCACAATCCACTGCTGCTCACACACAGGACTCCATTTTGTGTGATGCAGCTCCTTTAAAACATAAATCGCAAATCTAAAATCGAGAAAAATCGCAAATATATGTTTCAGTCTTAGTGTACATGTACTCAGTGGTGGAAGAAGTACTCAGTTTTGTTACTTAAGTAAAAGTACAAATACTGGAACTCGGACTCACTGCAGTACTTCAAATTACTACTAAAAACTCACCTGTTCAACCTGGATTCCCCCCGCCGTTTTCTACAGTGTTTTCCCCTTGTTGCTTCCTGTGTGCGTCCAAAAAAAGCGCTGTAGAAGTCCGATGTATTTTTATTATTATTATTAAAAAAATACTCAAGTAAAAGTGACTTAAGTAAAAGTACTAAAGTCCCTGTTTATAAATGTACTTAAAGAGTAAAAAGTAAAAGTATTTCGCAGATTTTGAGAGCTAATAAAGCTTCAAATGTGGTGATTTTGACAGATTTTTTCCCAGATTTTTTTATTTGTATTGTATATTTTTGTTGCAAATGTGTTACAAATGTGTTAAAAATAAACCCTCAGCCTTTTCTGCAGGTCTCAAACTATAATAAAAATACTTTTACATTTCAGTCTTGTCAAAAATGTAGTGGAGTAGAAAGTACAGATATCTGCCCTCAAATGTACTGAAGTAAAAGTAAAAGTATCCATTGTCCTTAAAGGTTGTATGGAGGAATTTTTTTTTTTTTGTTTGTTTGTTTCAGATTGTCAATGAAAGTTCAAAATAGCGTTGTAGAGCTGCAGAAGCCTTGGAATTATGACGATCAAACAAAAAAAGAATGAAAATCCATCACCTGTGGACGTGGTGGGTCCAGATAAACATTAGAGCCTCGTTATCTATTGGCTGTTTGGTCGTCAATCAAACTCCCTACGTTTCTATAGTAACTGACTCTCCGGCGCGCTGGGATCACGTGGTTTACGTTCGCCTCTCACACATTCCACAGACACAAGACGCCGTTTATTCGACCAACGCAGCGGTTCTTAGCGGCTTTTTCCAACTGTAGCTTCCTCACAGTTTGTACAAAGTTTGTTGCGATGGCGGACGAGGATCCACAACCAGTTAGCCACAAAAGAAAGTCCGTTTATGAGGTCGCTGAAAGAAGAAGAGAAGGGGAAAAGGAGCGGAGCCAAACTAAGGTGATTCTTGGAGATTCCTTCCAGCGATGGCGTCACTGAAGCAGACGAAGGGTCTAAAGACTGACGCGTTGGTCGATAAATTACTTCTGGACAGGAAACTTCTGCTTCTCATTTGAAAACGTACAGTAGAGTTACAGCAGCAACAGCGATTCTGAACGAGCCCCGGCTGTAAACAAACAGGATTTCTAGAGTCTGGAGGAGGTGGAGGAGGAGTTTCTACTTATGGATTTCTCTCGTTCCTTGGAAAATCCTCTATACAAACTTTAAGTAAAGTAAAGATAGCCAGTATTTTTACTTAAGTACTGTACTTTACTACGTGTGTGATGATAAGCTGAGTTGTGTGTCCTTGTGCGTTTGTTTGGTCACAGCTGAAGACGGTTTATTATCAGACGGTTCCTCCTCAGGAAAACTGCAACTTCAACATCAGAATGGAGATCTTCAAATCAGGCAACAGCGGTGAGAAACACACACACACACACACACACAATAATTACACAAATATACACAAATATACACAAATATACAACAGCGGTGAGATACACATGCACAATAATTACACAAATGTACACAAATATATACAAATACACACAAATATATACAAATATACACAAATATACACAAATATACACAAATATACAACAGCGGTGAGCCACACATGCACAATATTCACACAAATATATGTGTATATGTGTAAAGTAGATACATTTATGAAGATAAAATAATAATAAAATATAGATTCTACATTTTATTATTATTATTATTATTATTATTATTATTATTATTACTACTACTTATTTTTAAAGGATAATAATGATATTATTATTGCTGTCATTATCTTTTTGTGTGTTAATCTGTGAGCCAAACTTCGAAAGAATCGGCCATGAAAAGATACTCGCGAACATTAGAAAGATCGCAAAAAATGATTAATTCTAGAAGACATCGTTGTTGATAAGTAGAGCAATAAAGAAAACGCCGAGTGACACGGTTCTATGCGAGTTGGAAAACACTTACCTTTCCGATCAAAACCTTGACGTTACTGCGAGCTTTTCCTACATAAAAACATCTGACCCACCCAGAAACAAAATACTGGTTCACCTGGACACAAAGATCAAGTAGTTTGAAATATCCGGAAATTCTACTTCTGGCCATGATTCTATTGAGTCCGAGTAGAAATTGATGCTCACGTTGTAGGATCGATATTTGAGATTTTAGCTTTTCCAAGGAGTTTTTTCGCTCATCTGAGGTGAGAGAGTCCAGATATTTCAGGAGAGATGGAACACGCTGTTCTGTTTAGCAGCCATGTTTGATGTTGCGTGCCGGTGTCATGGCGGCGTAGTTACCGTTGCTATGGGGGTCACGTGACGGTGCGAAGCCTCTATAGCAGTAGCAGTAGTATTAGTAGTAGCAGTAGTAGTAGTAGTAGTAGTTCTAGTCGTTGTAGTGGTACTAACAGTGTTCGTACTGTCTTTGTTGTGTGTCTTTGTTGTGTGTTTGTTTTCAGATGTCGGCCTGAGCACTCCTCACCTCGTCGCCTGTGCACAGTGAGACTTTCATCACACTCACACTTTATTGTGGATTTTAAAGCTGCACTGTGGAATTTTTCTCACCACCTGCTCGTCTGCTTATTGCTCTGCCTGGAATTTCTCACAGAATGACATTAGACATCTACCCAGCATCCAGTAGTAGTAGTAGTAGTAGTAGTAGTAGTAGTAGCAGTAGTAGTAGTAGTAGTAGTAGCAGTAGTAGTAGTAGTAGTAGCAGTAGTAGCAGTAGTAGTAGTAGTAGCAGTAGCAGTAGTAGCAGTAGTAGTAGTAGCAGTAGTAGCAGTAGTAGTTTTAGTAGTTTTAGTAGTTGTAATAAAAGTAGTAGTAGTTATAATGAGAGTAGTACTTGTTTTAGTAGTAGCAATAGTACTTGTGTAGTAATAATAGTACTTGTGTAGTAGTAAAAGTACTTGTGTAGTAGTAATAGTACTTGTGTAATAGTAATAGTACTTGTGTAGTAGTAATAGTACTTGTGTAATAGTAACAGTACTTGTGTAATAGTAATAGTACTTGTGTAGTAGTAATAGTACTTGTGTAATAGTAACAGTACTTGTGTAATAGTAACAGTACTTGTGTAGTAGTAATAGTAATAGTACTTGTGTAATAGTAATAGTACTTGTGTAGTAGTAACAGTACTTGTGTAGTAGTAATAGTACTTGTGTAGTAGTAATAGTTCTTGTGTAGTAGTAATAGTACTTGTGTAGTAGTAATAGTAATAGTACTTGTGTAATAGTAATAGTACTTGTGTAGTAGTAATAGTAATAGTACTTGTGTAATAGTAATAGTACTTGTGTAGTAGTAACAGTACTTGTGTAGTAGTAATAGTACTTGTTTGTATGTCAGGTTTAAGCCGCCCCCTAACGAGCTGGCGGAGGAGTCTCTCCTCACGGTGATGGAGATCCAGCTGCCCACCGCCATCGAACCCTTCCTGGACGACCTCCGACCTCTGAGGGACAGAGACGAGCCCATCGTCGCCTCCTACAGGATGAACAAGAGAACTGTGTTTATCAACCTCTACAGCGTGAGTTTACAGGAGCAGACAGGAGCAGACAGGGGCGCAGGAGCAGACAGGAGCAGACAGGGGCAGGCAGGGGCAGGCAGGAGCAGAGGAGGACAGTGATCATATGGTCTATGTTGTTCTCCAGGTGCCCTCAGACCGGTTCATCTGTGTGGGGTTCCGGATCAGAACGGCGTTTGTTGTGGGCGGAGCCAGTGACACGGTCTTCACTGTGTACGAGGAGCAGGACCAAGGTAAAGACCGGGACCGAGGTAAAGACCGGGACCGAAGTAAAGACCGGGACCAAGGTAAAGACTGGGACCGAGGTAAAGACCGGGACCGAAGTAAAGACCGGGACCATGGTAAAGACTGGGACCGAAGTAAAGACCGGGACCGAGGTAAAGACCGGGACCGAGGTAAAGACCGGGACCGAGGTAAAGACCGGGACCGAAGTAAAGACCGGGACCGAAGTAAAGACCGGGACCGAAGTAAAGACCGGGACCGAGGTAAAGACCGTGACCGAGGTAAAGACCGGGACAGAAGTAAAGACCGGGACCGAGGTAAAGACCGGGGCGAGGTAAAGACCGGGGCGAGGTAAAGACCGGGACCGAGGTAAAGACCGTGACCGAGGTAAAGACCGGGACCGAGGTAAAGACCGGGACCAAGGTAAAGACCGGGACCGAGATAAACACCGGGGCAAGGTAAAGACCGGGACCGAAGTAAAGACCGGGACCGAAGTAAAGACCGGGACCGAAGTAAAGACCATGACCGAGGTAAAGACCGGGACCGAGGTAAAGACCAGGACCGAGGTAAAGACCAGGACCGAGATAAAGACTGGGGCGAGATAAACACTGGGACCGAGGTAAAGACCGGGGCGAGGTAAAGACCGGGGCGAGATAAACACTGGGACCGAGGTAAAGACTGGGGTGAGGTAAAGACTGGGGCGAGGTAAACACCAAGACCGAGGACCGAGGTAAACACCGGGACCGAGGTAAACACCTCGTCAGTGACGGTTAGAAATGGCTGGATTTTTTCTAAAATGGACTCACTGAACTATGACCTACAGACCTCGTGTTTCTTGTGTTTTGCAGTGGCCAAGTGCACAAAGCTGGTGTCTGACCAGGAGCAGAAGATCCACAGACTGTGTCAGTTTGACCAGTGCCAGTGCGTCACCGGTGAGTCTGACCTCTGACCTCTGACTTCCTGTAGAAGGACCAAGGACACGTGTTTAAGACTCATGTTAAATCTTTTTTTAGATTCAAACCTGTGTTTCTATGTTTTTCACAGCCGTCTGCTCGAGCTTCAGAGGGACGGTGGACGACTCCATCACTGAGGCGAGACTCACCCAGGAGATCTGCCGCCCGGAGGTCAAATATGGTACTGCACAGATTACACAACGACAGTCCCGTCGTGTTCACATACAAGTACATGAAGAGTATCAAATACACAAGACTGACCTCAGCCGTGATGTTCAGAACGGAAGATCATTTGTTCCATCAGATTTGGAATTTTAAATCCAGCTGAATTTCTCACTTTGAATTTTTTTTAACTCTGAAAAAAGATGTTTGAATTATTTTTATTCTGAATTTTAGTTGCTGAAATTTCAAAATAAAAATAAAATAAAATTAAAATTTCACCTTTTAAATATTCTGCACAGATATTTTTCAAGTCTCAAATTCAACAGACAAAATTGAGTAAAATTTCACAGCAAAGATCCAAGACGCCAAGGCAGAAGCAATCGATCCTGTGTGAGTGAGGAGGACAGAGGCTGTTTCCTAATGGTTCTCATCTGTGGGCGGGGTTTACACTTAACAAATAAAAGAGATGAGGTTTTGATGAGGTGAATTCTGACCAATCAGATCGCTTCACTGCACCATTTCCTGTTTGTTACTGAGTTCGATCGGATCACACAGGATCGATTGATTCTGCCTTGGCGTCTTGGATCTTTTCTGTGAATTTTACACTTTTAACAATTTAGTCTGTTGAATTTGAGGGCTTAAAGATATCTGTGCTGAAAAAGATTAAATTTTTGTTTTGAATATTAAACACTTAAAATTTCAGCAACGAAAATTCAGGATAAAAATCATTCAAACATGTTTTTTCAAAGTTAAAAAATTCAAAGTGAGAAATTCAACGGCGTTTCAAATTCAGAATCTGATGAAACAAATAATCTTCCACAGTTCAGTTTCACTCAGATATTTGCAGAACAGAGCTGAGGAGTTTCTGAGGAGCCGATCGAAGCAAAAACAGTTTGAAGCACCTCGTTAGTGTTCACATGCACGAGTTTATGAGTTTACAGGCATGTGAATACGTTTAGAACAGTTTTTTCATACGCCACAGTGAGTAAAGTAAATAAAGTTTGTTTATACAGACTTTTTCACAGACTAACGTCACAAAGTGCTTCACAAACAAAAGATCAAACCAGCACAACACATTCATAAGAACACAAAGCAGGTGGAACTCCAACAGTCCCAGCGATGACGTTTTAAAAACACATTTAACTCTTCCAAAAATATCAAATAAACAAAATTAAAATAATGAAAGGCAGATTTTTATTAGCGTCTCTGCAGATGTTTGTGTGGCTCCTCAGTGTCCAGGCTCCAGCACAAAACACGATCCAATTCTGTTCAAGTGACGGAATAAAAATGATATTAAGAATGCATTAATCTAAGTTTTTCTTCTTCCCACTCCTTTTCGAGAAATGTGCTTTTCTGTTGTTTACAGCGTAAATATAATACGTATATGATTATTGTTTCTCTCTTGGCACAAACTCGAAATAAATACCAATCAATCAAACAATCGAGTTCATTTCCGTTTGCGATCACGTTTTAAAACAGTCCAAACATTTATCATCACTGCAGATTTCTCTGATCTGGCCAAGATTTTAAAACTTACATCAGGTTCTTCATCTTGTTTTCAGATTAATTCTTTAATTCTTAGACTTAGACTTAAGGGAAGGGAAATGATTTGGACTGAGCCACACAGCAAAGAAAGAAAAAACAGAAAGAAAAAACAACAAAAATGCCCAAAAACATGGTGAGTGTTTTATTGGACAGATAGAGAAAATAAAAATAAAATAAAAACTTAAAGCGCAAATAAGAGTAACTTAAAAAGGTAGTTGTTTTCAGGAAAAACCTCAGGATGCATGGACAAATCATTTCTCTACTTTTAAGTCATTTTCTGATAGATTTAAGTGTTTAGATCTTAAATTTTGGCCAGTTTTTTGGTAAACTGTGAATTCACCTCCAGCTTCACCCACCTCCACATCACTAATTCACCTCAGGAAACAAAAAAAAAAACAAAATCTCCTTTAAATGTCCTGCTTCCTCTCCTGCTTCTCATGTGTCCACAGCGTACAAAGTGAGGGTGACCGACCTGGTGTCAGAGGGAGACTTTTTGACCCACACAGCCACCGTAGAGGAGGTCATCAAGAGCGAAGGAGGTCAGTGCCAGGGTCCAGGCCCAAAGGACACGTTTAAATGACTCAGAAGTTCTTCATCTGTGTCGTGTTTCAGAATCGGAGAAACGTGGATTTGTTTTTCACTCAGGTTTAAGGAGTTTTTAGTCCGATTCCCCCTCGGCTCAAATTGGAGTTTTCACTTTAGAGGAGCTGAACAAACAGACCTGAACCTGTGTCCCCAGAGCTTCACCTGCAGAAGGAGACACGTCCAAGTGTGTCTCATTCTCAGTGTAGTCTTAGTCCTGGTTTAGTCCTAGTTTAGTCCTGGTTCAGTCCTGATTTAGTCCTGGTTTAGTCCGGGTTCAGTCCTGGTTCAGTCCTGATTTAGTCCAGGTTTAGTCCTTGTTTAGTCCGGGTTCAGTCCTGGTTCAGTCCTGGTTTAGCCCTGATTTAGTCCTGGTTTAGTCCTGGTTTAGTCCTGGTTTAGCCCTGGTTTAGCCCTGGTTTAGTCCTGGTTTAGTCTTGGTTTAGCCCTGGTTTAGTCCTGGTTTAGTCCTGGTTTAGCCCTGGTTTAGTCCTGGTTTAGCCAGACAGAGACACAGAGACACAGAGACACAGAGACACGTCCTGCGTTTGTCTCAGTCTCAGTTTATGGACAGGCTCATGCGAAGCTCAGAACCTCCAGAATTCCCTCCCTGAGCTGCAGAGGCTGCACTAGCACTGACTCTGGACTGGTGCAGGTGCTGGTTTTGGTCATGTCCAGTGTTTTTGTAACTAAGGATAAATTAGTTTGAGAAAAGTTAAATTTGATTTGGACGTGTTTTTGTTGTGAGTTTATGAAATTTAAAATCCAAATCTTACATCGTCTTTTTGTTTGTTCTTCAGAATCTTCCGCCCTGTGCAGTTTTTTTTTGTTTCCTCTCACACTGAAGCTTTGCCGTTTCCTCTCACACTGAAGCTTTGCCGTTGCCTCTCACTCTGAAGCTTTGCCGTTCCCTCTCACTCTGAAACTTTGCCGTTTCCTCTCACACTGAAGCTTTGCCGTTGCCTCTCACTCTGAAGCTTTGCCGTTCCCTCTCACTCTGAAACTTTGCCGTTTCCTCTCACTCTGAAGCTTTGCCGTTCCCTCTCACTCTGAAGCTTTGCCGTTCCCTCTCACTCTGAAACTTTGCCGTTCCCTCTCACTCTGAAGCTTTGCCGTTTCCTCTCACACTGAAGCTTTGCTCTGTGTCTGTGCAGAGTTTGGAGCCGTGAGTGGAGGTTCTGAGGTGGACTTCATAAAGAAAACCACCTGTAACTCTGTGGACCTCCAGAAGAACCAGCAGTACCTCATCTCAGGCTCCTCAGGCCTCGAGGTGGTCCACAACCAGAACTACAGGTGAGGACCGTGTCTGGACCAGGACTAAACCAGGACTGAACCAGGACTGAACCAGGACCACAGGTGAGTCTGGACCAGGACTAAACCAGGACTGAACCAAGACTACAGGTGAGTCTGGACCAGGACTAAACCAGGACTGAACCAGGACTAAACCAGGACGACAGGTGAGGACCGGGTCCGGACCAGGACTAAACCAGGACTAGACCCCCAGTCCTGTCACGATAATCACTACATCGACGTCTCGTTCAGTATAAAAACTGGAGCAGAAGGTTTTGGGCTTTAATATTTCAGATTTGTGACGTTTTTCTGACTCTGCGGCTCATTATTGTCCCGGAATAGTAAAAGTACATAGTACAAAGTAATTGTATTAATAATAGTACATAGTAATAGTACATAATAATAGTAATAATACACAGTAATAGTAATGGTACATAGTAATAGTACATAGTAATAGTAATAATACACAGTAATAGTACATAGTAATAGTACATAGTAATAGTAATAATACACAGTAATAGTAATAGTACATAGTAATAGTACATAGTAATAGTAATAATACACAGTAATAGTAATAGAACATTATTTATATTTTACAGCTCAGCTCTTTCATGACACGGTCTTTTAAAATGGTCCTCTGCGATTCTCCTGCTTTACTGTTATTGTATCAGTGAGTCTCAAACTGAAAACACTCTGTTCCACCTTGTGATGTCATCATGTGATAATACAGGAAGTGCTCCACTGTGTTTTTAAACTCCACACACCTTCACCAGAATCATTTGGATCATTTCAGTCCTGGAATTGCCGATCTCCACTGAAATAAAGGGAAAATGTGGCTGAAACCTACCACTTGATGTTTTGAGCTTTGGAGATGTAGACAGTCTAATAATAAAGTGTTACTCAAACATGTGAATGAAACAAAACACAACTCCAGGTCTGTTTTTGAGGAGGAACATTAGAACACGACTTAAACCTCACAACAGTCAGTTTTGCCTAATATGTGACTCTGGTCTCCTGCAGGTTCCGTTTCCCTCTGGACTCTGAAGCTCAGATCCAGGTGTGGCCCTCAGACTGTGGACCAGAGTGTAACGAGCTCGTCAAGTTCAGCCTCTTGACGCAGCTCACTGGATGCTAGTGCCTCCTCCTCCTGCTCCTCCTCCTCCTGCTCCTCCTGCTCCTGCTCCTCCTCCATAGAAAATAAAATGACTCAGAAACTCAAAAAGAAGTTTCATTTTATATTTCAAAGGATAAACACAAAAATCAAACCCGAAGGAACGGCTCAAGAAACACAAACGTTCGAATCATTTCATATCGTCAACATCAAACTTTGACTCGAGTAAAAGTACTGTTACAAATATTTACAAATATTCTGAGTACTACCACTACTTCATGTTCGGAGAGTCACTGTGTTCAGCCTCCAGGAAAATGCTGTAAACTGTTATTAAAACGTTTTGTGAATAAATCGATCATTTGGCCTTTTTTTTTTTTTTTTTAAATATGATTCGACGATAGCACGATTAAAGGTGTGCAAAAATACTGAAATATCGATATATCGTATTGTTTAACTTGATGATACAGTGTGAATATCGTGGGCTGCTGTATCGATACGTCACTAAGAGTATTTTTTGGTATATTTTACTAAAATATTTTGTGTAAGAGCTAAAATTGTGTTGATATTTTCACTGTTTTGATGAGTAAAATGGGTGATTTTCATATTAAAAAAACATTAAACACCCTGGCGAAGCTTTAGAGACATAGACAAACTTTACTGATCCACAAGGGAAATTTTTTTTTTTAAATTTTATTATCATTTTTTTATTTTACTCCTCCTCTAAGTAAAATCTGAAAAAACCTGCATCTGATTCATTGGCGTCTGTTTGTCCAACCCGGAAATTCAAACATTCAAATGTCGTGGCCGTAGTTGATCCTAAAGAGGCGGAACAGACACGACTTTGACCCAAAAGTCTGATTTTTAACAAATCTGAACTAAAATGTCAAAATAAGACCAGGGACAGTTTACACTTCTGTTTTAGACACATTTCCACAGTTAATCGGTAGAAAAAAGTGATTTTGGTGTTTAGTGGATCTTTAACTTAGTGACCTTAGACTTTTAGCCTTTTTTCAGTGAACCGTATTGAATTGGTTTGAAATATATCGTATCGAATCGTATTGAATCGAAAGTGCACTGTATCGAAAAACGTATCGTATCGTGGCCTATGTATTGAGGTATGTATCGGTTCGGCAGCTTCTTAATGATACCAGCCGTGAGTGTGATAGTTTTCAGTAAAGTCTGAGTTACAGAAGTCCTTCACCTCCACCGCCGCAGATCGGGTTTTGTCTCGGGCTTTGGGCCGACTGGAAATTCAGAGACTTGTAAAAGTGTCACCGTTTGTTTCGTTGAATTTGCGTAAACCAGAATCCGTCAATACTTTTCCTGTTTAAATGATTTTAGACTATTTAATACAGAGCTGAATAAAGACTTTTAAGTCCTCGTGCTGGTTTAGTCAGAGTGCAGTGACCGAGCTCAGACTGGAGGGGGCGCTAGACTCATGTTAACTGGAAAACAGCTAAATCCACCTCCCACCGGATTGCCAGATTCCTATTGTTTTGACGAAATGTTCCATGTAAAAATATAATTTATTTATTTTTATATTTATTTTGTATTTGACATGGATTTGATATATTTTTATTTTGCTACGCCCCCCAACATGTTTGTATAGTTACACTTGTCCTTTGTAAGTTTATGTTCAAATACATTTAAGGAGAGATTTGGCCTTCTGAGTTTTGCATAAATCGTCTGTACATTTATATAAATTACATATAAAACAGGGGCTACATTTTCATGCGCACTCTTCTTATTATTAAAACAATTATTTAAATGTAAATATGTAAAAAGCCAAATCATCTCATTTCCTTCTGCTCGCGGTCCCTCTGATCACTCACATGTTTAAGTCAATTTAAAGGTCCAGAAATCGGATTATAATCAGATTTTGGTGATGTGACCTTCTGGTTATGTTTGGCAAAAATCACCAGTAATCACTGTTTGTCCATCCGACCCATTTGAATCTAATTTCATGAAGTTTTACTGATTAAAAAGTGAAAAAATCTGAATTCGCTCGCGGGAATGAGCCACGTTTGCGCTTTAGCTCCGACTCGATCAATTCACGGATTTATTTTTAACGTGAAGCTCGTGAAAATAAAAATGTTCACCTCCTTCGAGCCGGATTCGAACCAGCGACCTAAGGATGTCCGACTTTTCCTCTACAGTCCTCCGCTCTACCAACTGAGCTATCGAAGGGGCTGCACACTCAGGCCGACAGGAGGCGTTCTAAAGCGGGTACAGAGCGCAGCGCGGCCCGGTGTCAGGCTCCAGGAGCACCGGGCCCCGAGCAGAGCTTAGTCTGAGAAATAATGAAAAGAAAAACACTTGAACGGGTCTTTAAGAAGCATTAATGAGTAATTTTAGACAGCTTTCTTTCCAAATACTAAAGAAATAACATGTAGTTTTATAGTTTTATTTACATTTCTTGATCCACGCAGTAAGGCCTTGAATTAGTGAAAAAAAAAAATGCATTATTTAATTTATTTTTAAATTTGTAATTATAACGGGGTGTGGCGCCATCTGATGGTAGAAAAGTGGAAAGATTTTTGTGATTTTTTAATTTTTTTTTTTAAGTTAAATTTTTGTTGTCGTTGTTATTTTATTTTTTATTTCATTATTTATTCATTTCATTTCAGCAAACATAACGGCAAATTTGTGTAATTTATCTTTTTTATATAAATGAAATTAGTAGAAATAAGTTTAAGTTGTCTTTTTGTTCACCACCAGATGGCGCAATAATCAAACCTATCGAAACAGCACGGATATGACGGTTTTATCGTTAGTTTACGGATTAAACCAGTTTATTTTATTTATGAGGTTATTTTAAACAATAACGGTTTTCGTACTTGAACAGTTTATTTAACGTGCGAGTTTTTATGATTCACAAATTTTTACTTAATTTGGTAGGATAACACCTGTTGTAAATATAAATTATACGTATTCGACCAAATAAACTCTGTTCAGTTGACAAATTAAATTTCTCCTTTTGCAATATAAATTATAGTTTAACACACACAAAAAATATGAAAAATATGTTGAAAATGACCTGAAGTGGAGAGTTCTATTTTAGAAAGTCCCACACTGATGACGTCACACCGGAGAATTCTGTTCAAAAGTTTACAAGACACAATTTACACATTTTTTTTCTGATACTATAAACATGGAACTGGAATTTTATTTTTTTTTAGCAAAATCTTAAATATAGTTATCTTAACTGTGTTTTAGAGAAATTTGTATTTTAACCTGTCAAAGGCACTTCTACCACTCAGTGTCGTAAAAAGGAGAGCGTTTGGCGTGAGGATTTGTTCTTGTTGCTGTTTCAGTATTAAAATAATTACATTTAATAAGAAAGGCAACATATAAGCATTATATCAGCCTATTCATTTGTTGATTTAAAAAGAAAAAGGGTTTATATGCTGTTAATTGTGTAAATTGCTGAAAAATATTTTAAAAAGATTGCGCTCATTATTGTAGATTTAATATCCAGAGTTATGTGCAGAAAGTGGCCAATACTTTTTTAATCAAGTAATTATTTGAGTCTCTTTTATTTTATTTTATTTTTTTATCACCTCTGGAAACAGTCGGCTAAGAAAATAAATAAAATAAATAAACACACACACACGTTTTAAACACATTCTTATTTGACCTTTATTACAATTCACTGCAATCATTTCATTAAATATTAACAGAGCAGAAAAAGTCCTTTTATTTCCCCCACACCAAAGTCTCTCCTCTCTCCTGCCCCCTGGAGGTCAGACGACAGAACTCACTTCGCACAAAATCAGTCGTGACGTAGAAAAAGGAAACACAGGTTTAGTTCAGCCCTGAGTTTAGACTCTCAGGTTTCACAAAAACTCAAAAACCTTCAACACTTTACATCCCACGATCTGCACCAAAGTTTTCAGATAAATACGAGACGTTTCACAAAGTTTTTAGCTTCTCAAACACCGCTGGTTTATGGAGGGATTATTTTCTTACCCATGTTCGCTGTTGTCACTAAATCTGTTTTAAAAGTGCATCGTTTAACTTTTCTGGTGGAGGATCCGTCAAAAGCTTTTCTCTGTGTGCGGAGGTGTTATTGCTTTATCTGGAATGTTCCACAGTATGGCATTAAACCTTTCTATCTTCATTGAGACCAAGTTACAGTTCAGATCTGTGGAGAGGCGACCCTGCTCACAGTCAGAATGTCTGTTTTTCTAGGTATTTTTGAGCTCTAAAACCACCTGTAATTGAATAAATGTAAAGTAGAGCTGTTTAATGTCACACTGGAACATTCGAGGTAGAGCAATGACGTATCCATAGAAACAAGCAGGTGATGGACCCCCAACCAATTAGAAAAGAGCATCAGTTAATTAAATTCTTTAATTAAATGTAATAATATTTATAGTTCTTGTAATACCTTTATTACAAATAACATGATGTTTTATTGTACAGTTTTGAAGCAACAATCGTCTTATTTTGCTTTGGTATGTTACACTGTATTTTTCAACGTTCATATTTATTTAAAGGTGCATTGTGTAACTTTTCTGGCGAGGATCTACCTCCTGTTTTGGAATATTCCATAGCACGGCATTAAAGTGAACTAGGCAAGGCAAAGCAAATTTGTACAGCACAATTCATACCGAAGTACTTTACCGAATAAGAACGATTTTGCTTTCATTTAAAACAATAAGAATGCCTTTAAAAACAGAGCCGACCTGTATCTTGTTTCCATGGAGATAGTTTAATGCCATGCTGTGGAACACTTGAAAAAAAGCAATACTTACAACATTTTACATGACTGATCCGCAATGAGCCTTTAAAGGTAAAATATGGAACACAAAACTCGATTTCGACACTAACGAACGACTTGATTCTTGATTCTGATATCACGATAATAAAAAACACTCTTTCTTAATACTAGTTTTAGTTTTTATTATCTGATTTTCGATGAGTCCTGTCAATCATCAGCTCATCTTTTCACTGTTTTTCCTTACGACTTCTTATATTTAACTGAGATGTATTTGTATTACTACATTTATATCTTTTATTTTGATTTGTACATTTACATTTATATAATTCTGCCTTATGTCACACCAGCACTTTATTATTACCATTTATACCACTTTTCTGTTTGTTATTGTGATATTGTGATGTGTGAGCTCCCGTGTCCAAATAATTCCTTTGTAGATCAATAAAGTTTAAGTCTAAGTCTGAGTCCTTCTTCGATTTAGTGACAACAGCTGCTTCCAAATCCCTCCTTTTATTTATCCTCATCTGAACCAATGAGCAACACGACGTTTAATCACGATATTTGGCATTTTTAGAAGTTTAAAATGGCACAAGATCAGCCCCACGTGTTTGTGTCTGCAGTCTTTTACATCAGTGCAGTCCGGCTCAGCGGAGTCCGACTCACGTGAACCTGAAGTGAGCCAGGCTTAAGTCACGTTTCAGTGCAGAGGGAAGGACTCGGGATACAGCGCAGAAGAACGGGCCCTACTCAGGCTTACGTCACAAAACCGGAAGACGTTTGGAAGCACGACGACTTCCTTTGGGCTCTGTATGCGATAGTTTTCCCAGATTTTGTCAGAGTTACTAAGAAAATGTCCTGGTTTTCTTCATCTACAGGTCATTATGGGGTTCCGTTCTGTTCCGCACATCAACAGTACCGACCAGACTTCAGTTTTCATAATTTTCCCATCCAGACAAAACTTCAAAACTCCGAGCGCGCTGGAACACGCCGTTAGAAGAGAAGACAACGCCCATTTCAAGATTAGTCCAGACAGCGCCTACGTAGGTCGCTGAATCCATGGTTTTATCAAACCCAGTGTCAGTAACTACACCGGGGCTGCGTCTCATTTCTCTTTCCTCGCTTCCTTCTCCTTGATTCCTCTCCTCGATCTTCCATTTTTCAGCTGTCAATCAAACGCGTCATATTAAGTGTCCCAAATAAAACCACGGAATTAAGGAGTAAACCCGAGGGAGGCTTCGGGAGCAGACGTCAGAGAAAAGAATCAAACTTTCTTGGTCTCAGTGAGTTTAGATCCTCTCTCCTCGCTGTGTCTCCTCTGTGGGCGGGACTTCCTCACCCACTTCCTGCAGAATCAAGGAGAAGGAAGCGAGGAAAGAGGAATGAGACGCGGCCCGGTCATCGTCTTCCAGGTTTGTGACGTAAGCGTGAAAAGGGCCTAAACAGAACAAAACAGAACCAAGAACACAGAGAACACAGAGTTTCAGTTTTTATATCTTCATAACTCCACCTGTCGCTCTCACCGAACTTTACAAACACGAGTGGATTTGTAAAGTTTGGGTTTGGAGCTGTTTCCTGTCTCCTGATTTCAGAGGTTGTGATTGACAGGCAGATTAACCAATCAGAGAGAAGCCTGGTCTGCTCAATTTAAAGATGTATTACGTAGCTTTTCTGGTGGACGGTCCATCACCTGCTTGTCTAAAATGTTCCATGATATAGATGAAACCTATTTCTATTTCAAGGGAGTCAACTGTAGGCTACATTACAGGTCAGGTCTGTGGAGAGGCGTGCCTATTCACACAGAGAATTATTGTATTTTCGAGCAACAGAAACACCCGTAATGAACAAATGCTGTGATAGATGTGTTTAATGTCACAACATGGAACATTTCAGGCAAAGTAGTAACATCTCCGTGGAGACAAGCAGGTGATGGACCCTCCACTGGAAAAGTGCACCTTTAATGCACCTTTAAAACAAACGTGGCGGCTAAAAAAATAACTTAAAAAAAGGGGTAAAAACGAGGAGATTTTTACAGAATTCAACAAAGTTTTATATTTATTTCTGAATTTTCTGAGAATTTTCAGAGGAGACGTCTTCTGCGTTTGAGAGACGAGTGAGACAAACGAGAGGACAGAGGTTTGGGACGCTCCGTGGATTCAAACAGAACGTAAAAGGGACACACTGCTCATCATTCATGGGTTTGAGAATTATGGGGACAGTTGCCATAGTGATAAATAATTTAAAACAAAATACCCTATTGTTTAAAGGGGGAAAAAGTCCTCAGTATTTTTTAACAGAAGAGAAAATTTGATCTGATCGGATTTATAAACTGTTTCCAAATTTGGTCATTTCATTTTCATTCAGTCACGACACCAAGAAATGAAGTTCTGATAAAATAAAATTATAATTTTGCACAGTTGAGCCAAATATACTTTTTAAATTTCCTAAAAACCCCGAGACAAAGTGAAATTGTAACAGTAAACCCAAATACAGAGTTCTGAGTCCTCGTGTTTGACTTTGAGCCCTCCCAGTTCACACTGCACTGGTTTGAAATGGACGGCCTACATTTCCCAGAAGGCTTTGCACCTCCGCTCTGTGTCATAGAGGGAGGTGCATTCATGTGAGCGATAAATAAAATATAGTAAAAAGCTAAAGTAAAAGTCGGTTCCCTGCAGAGAGGTGGGCGTGGCCGCGTGTCAGTCATGTGATCGGTCATGTGATCTCAGGTGACGAGGCGTTCACTGGTTTTAACACAGTCGGAGTTTTTAGCGCTTTAGTTTGACCCGGACTCGTGTGACGGTGAGCGGACGGTGAGCGGACGTTTCGCCGTGTCCTCCTCACAGAAGCTGCCATTTTCAGTCCGGTTTTTGCATAGAGCTGCAGGTCTCCACAGTAAAGACGTTTGACACAGACTCCAGAACTCACACTTCTCCGAGACTTTCTGAGGATGTGAGTCTGGTCACCGCGGAATCTCCCAGAGTTCGGATGGGCGTGACTGACAGGTGGATTAGCCAATCGGAGACATGCATGGGCTGTGTGCGGATGTCCACACTATTCCCTACTTAGGACACTATTTAAGGGTCACGCCATTTTTAGTGCTGTCCGAATGTCCAGTTGGTGAAAAAGTAGTGCACTCAAAACTTCCCACAATGCACCTGGAAAAGTAGTGGACATCGGTGGTCACTAGAGCGGGAAATATAGACCACAATGCACTGGGAGAGTCGGGAAAACAACAGCTACAGCGACAGGTGTTTAACTGGACACAACCGACTGAATGAAGCAGATAAAAGCGCTGGTTTATGGAGCTGATCCTGATTCTGAATAAAACACGACTAAATAAACCGTTATGGTGTTCCAGCTGTACTTCCACATTTCAGACAAATAGCAAATCCTCCAGTCCGTTTACGTGAAATCCAGCGGGACATAAACTCGTCTGATTATTATTAGTCCATAAACACTTGTGTGTCAGTCTGATCTGATCTTTATTTATGACACAAATCAAGTTTTATCTGAGTTTATTGGACTTTATTTCACCCAGAGGCCAGAGTCACGTGACCTGAACGTAGTGAGCTGTGTGTCTGAATCGCTCTGTGAATGAGTGCACTGTAGGGGGCGCTAAAGAGTGCGGGACTATGTAGTAAATGAGGGGTTAGGGGCTAGTGGGGACATTCGGACACAGCCCTGGTCCGTCTGTATCAAAACAAATCTGGCCGCTTACGAGGAAAAAAGAAATGACAAAGTCCGTGTCTCATTTACTTACGTCACAAAACCGGCAGACGTTTGGAAATGCGGATGACGACTTCCTTTGGGCTTTGAGAGAAAACGGCCCAGTTCTCGTCATCTAGATGTTGTATAATAAATTGCCTATTGATTTGCGTATTATAATTTGTCTAACTTCATTTAAAAAAAAAAAAGGATGTCATTGTAGCGTTCCGTTATGTTCGGCAGATCGACAGTTACGACCAGAAGATCCGATTAGAGTCTCGTCCTCCGTGGAAAGCTTCGGCAGGTTGTGAAGACACTGCTGCTGAATCCGTGGTTTAATCACACGCCCAGCGTCGGGAACTACACCGGAAGTCGTCATCCGCATGTTTCCAAACATTCTCCGACGTGTGAACAGGCTCTATTCACGCTTACGTCGCAAACCAAGATGCGATGACGACTTCCATCGGGCTCTGTTCACAGTAGTAAGTCTGACAAAATGTAGGAAAAATGAGGAAATGTCCCAGTTTTCTTCATCTCCATGTCATTGTAGCGTTCCGTTATGTTCGGCCAATCCACAGTTACAACCGTACCTCAGTTTTCATCATTTCCCCGCTGACGCACAACTCCGAGCGCACTGGGTCCACGCGATTAGAAGAGATGAAGACGCCAAATTCCAGATGATTCCAAACAGCACATCCGTCTGCATCTTCATTTTCTCGCTGATCACGTTTACTTCAGTGGGTTTTATCACAGTCGGTCGGCGAGCCCAGAGTCGGAAAATACACCGGAAATCTCACCGCGTGTTTCCAGACGTCTTCCTGGTTTGTGACGTAAGCGTGACTAGAACCTACAGGACCTGTTATTGACCGGAGTAACTTCTTTTATCACGACAAAAATCTGCATTTGAACATTTGAAGGCCAGTGGAATGTTGTGATGTCGTCTGAACCAAAGCAAATGATCCCCAAAAAGTACTGTTCCATCTGTTATGTATCGAACGATAAGTCGATATAGTGATCACC
The DNA here is from genome assembly GCA_029959045.1 of Taenioides sp. WSHXM2023. Lineage (NCBI taxonomy): Eukaryota > Metazoa > Chordata > Actinopteri > Gobiiformes > Gobiidae > Taenioides > Taenioides sp. WSHXM2023. The sequence continues at coordinate 33,796,718 of CM057089.1, forward strand.
GTGACAGGCCGATGTGAAGGAAATGTAAATGTTTTTAGATCTTTTTGCAAACCTGCCGCATTATTCTGTTTTCTATTTTAGTGAACGCCGCCGGTCTCATTCAGTGGATAAAATGAGTTGAATATAAAACAATAAAAATAAAAAATAGTCTTTTGAACAGCTCTTCTAAATGAACTGAACCCAAGGATACGGTTCCCATCAAAGAATCAAAAGTCCCCTGCACCTGACCTAAACCTGGACCAGACCAGAACTAAACCAGGACTAGAACGAAGCTCAAACCAGTGTGAATACTGTGTACCTTAATCCCACACAAAACCGCGCTTAACTCTGCAGTAACTTTCATTTTTTATGCTGATTTTTATATAAAATAGTCCTTGAGCGTCTCGTGCTGATGTCTGTGGCCTGCTCTGTGGCGGGGCATCTGGTTCAAAGAGAAAGGCGCGTCCAAGCAGCAGAAAAACAGTGGTACAATACATTCAAAAACAACCAAAACTAAACCAGACTCCGACCAATCAGCAGGCACCACAGGACAAACCCCGCCCCCTGCAGAAACCCGCGCCCACGTCGTCCAATCAGCAGGCACCACAGGACAAACCCCGCCCCCTGCAGAAACCCGCGCCCACGTCATCCAATCAGCAGGCTCCACAGGACAAACCCCGCCCCAGATCCGAGGCATGATTGGATGGATTCAAACTCGTACATCTTGACTGGTTCAAAACAAAAAGACAAAGTGGTTTTCTTATTGGCTGAAGAAGTGCAGATGAAGGCTCCTGATTGGTCACACCAGTTCAGAGCTGCGTCCTCATTGGTTAAACCAGAGGAGGCGGGTCGTCCTGATTGGTTAAACAGTTGAGAAAAAAACTTCCTGATTCGTTAAAACAGGAAACCAAGAGTCATTCTGATTGGTTCAACTCAAGCCGGCTGGTTATCCTCATTGGCTAAGTGGTTGCAGGCTCCTGATTGGTTAAACAGGTTCAAAGCTGTGTCCTGATTGGTTAAAGGGCTGGAGATGCAGGGTCCTGATTGGTTAAACAGGAGGAGCGGGGGCGGGTCTTAGAGGCACCAGAGGCTGAGCTGCAGCGGTCGGTTTGGGCTTCCTGAAAAACACAGAGGGAGACAGAGTTTGGGCTCGTTAAAGGAGGTCTGACCATTTTCACGGAATTCAAACAAATGTAGGTCATGAGTTCACGTTTTGTTCATTATAAATCATTATACTGATCTGGGCTGCTTTTTCGATTAATCGGCTGTACAGTCTGTGGTGCCGTGTGCGCTTTTCAACACTTTTTATTCAGCTACAACATGATCGCTCCTGATCTGAAGACTCTCCGTGAAGTTCTTCTGTGTGTCTCTTCTGAGCTTTTTGTGGAAGTAACTCAATGTCCAGAGCCTGTACCTGTTTTATCTGACACATTATTTAAAGGAGGTGTGCAAAAATATCAAAATATCGTGATACTAAATTTGGTGGTACAGTAAAATATTGTTTCCTGCTGAATCGATATCGACAAGAGCATTTTTTTGGGAGCATCGGCGGATCGTTCCAGCTCTGATATTGAACAGTTTAATCGTAGAAACAGGCCAAGTGTTCAAAACCTGCCGCTTCACAGAGACACAGTGAAAATCAAAGACCGCCGTACACCAGGAGGAGGAAAAAGGGAGGAAAAAACCACCGGAAACCTGGAGGAAGGACCTGAAGGAACTGAAACTGATGGGAATAAGCAGAACAGTTGACAGTGGACCAGAGCAGGATGGAAGTGAGTAAAGTCAGAGACATTTCACTGGAACAAGAAGCAGATTTTCATTCACGTGTTTTTTATTGTTGGAAATGTCTCTGTGATGGTCTTTACTCTACATGTTTAGACTGAATTTTGAGAGTCGCACGTGAGTGAAGAGCAGTGGACGTGGACAGGGAACACGTTCATGTTTCAAAAGTCTGAGTTTCTGGTAAGTTTGATCTTACAGAGGAGGAGGAGGAGGTCTGGAGAAGGACGGAGCACTTCTGTTCGTCTCCACCACCTTTGGAGATAAAAAAAAAAAAAAATAGATAAATGTAGTTCATTTAGACACTGGGATGTACAACAGGTGTGGCAGGTGCAGGTGGCAGGTGAAGTGACAGGTGAGGCGTACCTGTGCGTGTGGAGGCAGCAGCTGAGTCTGGTGCTGAGGAGAAAACAAAAACATTTAAAACACTTGAAGAAGAGCCACAGAACCAGAGAATCATCAGGAGAGACGAGGAGGAGGAAGAGGAGCAGCAGGAGGAGGAGAAAGAGGAGGAGCAGGAAGAGGAGGAGGAAGAGGAGGAGGGAGAGGAGGGGGGAGAGGAGGAGCAGGAGGAGGAGGAAGAGGAGGGGGGAGAGGAGGAGCAGGAAGAGGAGAAAGAGGAGGAGGAAGAGGAGGGGGGAGAGGAGGAGCAGGAGGAGGAGAAAGAGGAGGAGGAGGAAGAGGAGGAGCAGGAAGAGGAGGAGGAAGAGGAGGAGGGAGAGGAGGAGCAGGAAGAGGAGGAGGAGGAAGAGGAGCAGCAGGAGGAGGGGGAGAAAGAGGAGGAGCAGGAAGAGGAGGAGGAAGAGGAGGAGGAGGAAGAGGAGCAGCAGGAGGAGGAGAAAGAGGAGGAGCAGGAAGAGGAGGAGGAAGAGGAGGAGCAGGAGGAGGAGCAGCAGGAGGAGGAAGAGGAGCAGCAGGAGGAGGGGGAGCAGGTGGAGCAGGTGGAGCAGGAGGAGCAGGAGGAGCAGCAGGAGGAGCAGCAGGAGGAGCAGCAGGAGGACACAGGTCTGACAGACGGACACCACACGATCACATTAAACATTTGAGGTTCTAAAGTGAACGGGACATGATCCTGTTTTTAAAATCGTCATAATTCAACGTCGACGTTTGTTTTACTGGAAATATTTACAAGAAAATGAAAACGTGAAGAAAAGTCTTAAAGGTTCATACACTGTGTAACTTTTCTGGTGGAGGGTCCGTCAAACGCTTTTCTCCATGGAGATGTTATTGCTTTGTCTGGAATGTTTCACATTGTGGCATTAAACCTTTCTATCTCCATGGAGACCAGACCAAGTTAATTCATTCATTAATCAGTGCATTTCTACAGCGACTTCCAGGACACTCAGAGACACTTCACACTTTTATTGTTTTATTTTTCATTCACTCCAGACTCTGAGGTGCTAAACTTCTACTGTAGCCACAGCTGCCCTGGGACAGACTGACAGAGGCGAGGCTGCCAATCTGCGCCATCACCATCACTGACACACACTCCACTTTCACACTAGGCATTGTGGGTGAAGTGTCTTGCCTAAGGACACAACGACAGTTTTTGCCACAGTCGCCCCCCTGTGGCACCTGGAATTCCCAGTGTCTCCCATCCGAGTCCGGACCAGACCCGGACCTGCTGAGACTCTGAGACCCGACGGGATCAGGGCTTTGACAGGCTGGCCAAGTTCCCGGTCAGATCTGTGGACAGGCGACCCCGCTCACAGTCAGACTGTTTTTCTCTGTATTTTTGAGCTCTAAAACCACCTGGAATTGAATAAATGTAAAGTAGAGCTGTTTAATGTCACACTGCGGAACATTCCAGGCAGAGCAGTGACGTCTCCATAGAAACAAGCAGGTGACGGACCCCCAACTAAAAAGTTACACAGTGCACCATTACAGTCCCCTCCTCACATCAGTCTAACACAGAGGGGCCTCAAGTTTTTTCCTCTGGGGCCAAAACAAACACACGAAATGTTTGATGAAACGAACTTTAAATATTAGAAAACAGACGGGCCTGACCTTCATCTGCCTCCAAAACAAAACAATCAAAACAGATTCTTTTTAAATCTCAAGCCCCTCTTTGGACACTCTGGACACCCCTGGTCTAACTCCGGATCACAGAACTCTTTTCTTCTGCTCCTCTGAACCTCCTGTCCCTCACCTGCTCCACGGCGCCCTCCTCTGGCTCCTGTGAGTGTGTTCAACAGGAAACAGCAGAATGTTTCATAATAATGTCTTACACTTTAAAGGTCGTATGGAGGATATTTTTTTGTTTCAAATTATCAATCATAGCGTTGTAGAGCTGCAGAAGCCTTGGAATTATGATGACCAAAAAAAAAAAAGAATGAAAATCCATCACCTGTGGACGTGGTGGGTCCAGATAAACATTAGAGCCTCGTTATCTATTGGCTGTTTGGTCGTCAATCAAACTCCCTGCGTTTCTATAGTAACTGACTCTCCGGCGCGCTGGGATCACGTGGTTTACGTTCGCCTCTCACACATTCCACAGACGCAAGACGCCGTTTACTCGACCAACGCAGCGGTTCTTAGCGGCTTTTTCCAACTGTAGCTTCCTCACAGTTTGCACAAAGTTTGTTGCGATGGCGGACGAGAATCCACGACCAGTTAGCCGCAAAAGAAAGTCCGTTTATGAGGTCGCTGAAAGAAGAAGAGAAGGAGAAAAGGAGCGAAGACAAACTAAGGTGATTCTTGGAGATTCCTTCCAGCGATGGCGTCACTGAAGCAGACGAAGGGTCTGAAGACTGACGCGTTGGTCGATAAATTACTTCTGGACAGGAAACTTCTGCTCATCATTTGAAAACGTACAGTAGAGTTACAGCAGCAACAGCGACTCTGAACGAGCCCCGGCTGTAAACAAACAGGATTTATAGAGTCTGGAGGAGATGGAGGAGGAGTTTCTACTTATGGAGCTGTGGAGGAGGAGGTGGAGTCACACATGAGGAACATTTGAAAAAGGAAAAGCAGTCTCTGGATTTCTCGTTCCTTGGAAAATCCTCCGTACAACCTTTAAAGCTCTACACTGTGTCTTTATCCATTCACTTCAGTCTGTTGCAGCCACAGTCGCCCTGGGGCAGACTGAGGATGTAACAGTAACTCATCGCGGTATCGTATTGCCCTCGTTTCTGTTTGTTGTGACTCACCTCGTTCCGGACGATGTTGTTGTTTCCGCGGGCGACCGCAGGAGGCGGGGCTCTGGGGGGAGGTCCTCTGCTCTGATTGGCTGTCGTTGCTCCGTCGGCTCTGCACGGACACAGTGAACACCGTGAGCACAGGGGTGTGTTTGTTTTGTTGTACTTCACGTCTCACTCACGTGTATCCCTGGGACCTCTTCCTCCTCCCGAGCCCCACCCGCCTCAGCAGCTCGTTCCTGCGCAGGAAAACGAACGCACCCAAAGCCACGAGCGGCAAAACCAAGAAGAAGAAAACCAGCAGCCCGTCCCTCACCGAAGTGTCCTTATCTGAAAGAGACACAAACTCATCCTCTGCTCCTCTGACCTGCTCCTCTGCTCCTCTCCTCCTCTGCTCCTCTCCTCTGCTCCTCTGTTCTCCTCCTCTGCTCCTCTCTTCTGCTCCTCTGACCCTCTTCTCTGACCCTCTCCTCCTCTGCTCCTCTGTTCTGCTCCTCTGTTCTGCTCCTCTGTTCTGCTCCTCTCTTCTCCTCCTCTGCTCCTCTGTTCTGCTCCTCTCTCCTGCAGTTCCTCACCGTTCCATGTGGGGCCGCTGTCCACGCTGCCTCCGTAACCTTTGAACTCGCAGGAGGGAGGGGCCCAGCCAGACTCACAGTGACAGTTTTTGTTGCTGTTACAAACCTGAGAGCACAAGGACAGAGTTACAGTAGCAGTAGCAGTAGTAGTAGTAGTAGTAGTAGTATTTGTTATTCTTGTAGTACAGTATATATTAGTGAAACTGACCCCGTGTCCGTGGCATTTGTTCTGAGGGTCACAGTCGTAGTTCAGGATGTCAGCGCTGCGGCACTCAAAGTTCATACACACCTGAAGAAGAAACACAAATATTACACAAGTATTACACAAGTATTACACAAGTATTACTCAAGTATTACACAAGTATTACACAAGTATTACTCAAGTATTACACAAGTATTACACAAGTATTACACAAGTATTACACAGGAGGTCAGGAGGAGGGACTAAACCTGGACTAGAACAGGACCAAACCAGGACAAATCTGAACGCGTCCTGAGACCTGAGCCTGGATCCTGGTCAGTAGCAGTGCTGAGTTTTTATTATTGAATTATTATTGGACTACGGTCTGGTCTCTGGTTTCTGGTTTGGTCTGGTCTCTAGTCCTGGTCTGGTCCAGTCCTGGTCTAATCTCGTCTCTGGTCTCGTCTCTGGTCTCGTCTCTGGTCTCGTCTCTGGTCTGGTCCTGGTCTGGTCCCTGGTCCTGTCCCTGGTCCCATCCCCGGTCCCGTCCCCGGTCCCGTCCCCGGTCCCATCAGGTCTAGTCCCGGTCTAGTCCGGGTCTTACCTTGTTCTCTCCACACCTGGTGCCCTCCTGGACCATCCCTGGATCTGGGACGTCTGATCCGAGTCTGAAGTCGACTCCGAAACACTTGGTTCCTCCGATGGGCGTGGAGATGATCGAGGGTTCGATCCCGAACACTGTGGTGGACTGGACGTTTGAGCACTGCAACTTCCCACAGAGAGCATGTCTGTGAACGCACCACAGGAAAACACCAGAGTTTACTACAGTCTGTGAACGCACCACAGGAAAACACTGAGGTTTACTACAGTCTGTGAACACACCGCAGGAAAACACCAGAGTTTACTACAGTCTGTGAACACACTGCAGGAAAACACCAGAGTTTACTACAGTCTGTGAATGCACCACAGGAAAAGACTGAGGTTTACTACAGTCTGTGAACGCACCACAGGAAAACAATGAGGTTTACTACAGTCCGTGAACACACCGCAGGAAAACACCAGAGTTTACTACAGTCTCTGAACGCACCACAGGAAAAGACTGAGGTTTACTACAGTCTGTGAACGCACCACAGGAAAACACTGAGGTTTACTACAGTCTGTGAACGCACCACAGGAAAACACTGAAGTTTACTACAGTCTGTGAACGCACCGCAGGATAACACTGGAGTTTACTACAGTCCATGAACGCACCGCAGGAAAACACCGGAGTTTACTACAGTCTGTGAACGCACCGCAGGAAAACACTCGAGTTTACTACAGTCTGTGAATGCACCACAGGAAAACACTGAGGTTTACTACAGTCTGTGAACGCACCGCAGGATTACACCGGAGTTTACTACAGTCTGTGAACGCACCACAGGCTAAAGTTGACTACAGTCTGTGAACGCATCGCCACACTTTAAACCAGCCCTATGGAGCCTGTTTGTGTCTATAGAAGTAATAGTAGCAGTAGTAGTAACTGTAGCAGTAGTAATAGTAGTAGCAGTAGCAGTAGCAGTAGCAGTAGTACCTGCTCTCACACTTCTTGTAGCCGTAGTTGTAGTAGCCACAGTTTCCGAAGCGGTCGCCTTTACTGTTCACGTCTTTGAAGCAGATCTCAGGAGCAGCTCTGGCCTCTGCATACAAACAAAACCAGGACTGAATCAGGACTAAACCAGGTCTAAACCAGGACTAAACCAGGACTAAACCAGGTCTAAACCAGGTCTAAATGAATGATGTAACAGAGTGTACAGTGGTGCGTTCAGGGACTCACTGGGTCCGAAGATGCCCTGACACTGTCCGTCGTAGGTCTGGCACTTCCCGTTGTAGCAGAAGGCCTCAGAGTTGCTGCAGGTCTGACCGTTCTGAGGGACACAGAGAAGGTTCAGGAACGGAGACGGTCAGGGGAAGAGACTCTGACAGATCCTGGGATCACAATCACACACTCAGGAGCTCCTCAGGGGAACATGGTGCAGGTTCTAGTCCCCTACCAAAGCACCTCACACCTGATCTTGATTTATGAACAAAATAGTGAAACAAAAACCCCAGGATCATGTCGAGTGAATATTCTATGAACATTCTGAAATCAAAATGAGGATCCTAACAGCAGCAGTTACAGAGCGAGGGACGACAGTTTTTCAGTAGATAGTGAACTGCTGATGGAGCCGGAAGCGCCCCCACGCTCACTTCATGTTTGCAAAATGGCGATTAGCGTAGTACGGTGACCTGACGTCCCTATTTCCCCGGGACAGTCCCAGTTTTGAGCCGCGTGTCCCCTGTCCCAGCAGATTTATCCAAAACCAATGATTTGTCCCATTTTTATACAAGAAATGTCTAAAGTGTCCCTATGTTTGACCAGTTTGATCTAAACCAGGACTAAAACAGGACTATCACAATTTTTGACGAATCAGATCCTCGCCAACAGTAAAGAGGAGCATCAATTGTCATTTGTTTTGCCAAAATACAGAAAACTGTGGTCGCAAATGACAATAAAGCAAAAAAAAACAGCAGCGTCAGAAGTCCCTCAGATCATGACTGACGCGAGAATCCACAATGTTTCAAGCTCTTTTCACAATTTTATTTATGTCAAACATCCCAACAAGGCTGTGTCCCAGTTTAGAATTTTGAAAATCTGGTCACTCTAGATTAGCGGGTTAGCTTTGTCCATTTCTACTTAAAGTCTACGCTCCTCATGTGATGTATACAACTAGTGGCCGCTCCAGGTACTGCAGCTCCCGGCTCACAATGTGTTTTTTTTTTTTTTTGTGAATTCAAACAGCCCGTGCTCTGGCAGGGCATCCAGCTTTCACAAAGGCTGGATTTTGTAGGATTCTTCTGTATTTTTACAATATGAACTTGAAATTTTTAAAGCGTGTAAAAGTTAGCTTTGTAAGATTTAGCCGGGCCCCGCTCTGAGCCGACTCCAGCTCTCTCTATAGACAGATAAATTTGAGCTGATGATTAATAAATATTTGGAGATTTTTCACATTTTGTATTTTTCAGTTTCAGTTTCTCCACTGAAATCACATCATGTTCCAATTTAGAAATCTGCCCTCCATCTGGGTTCAACATCATGGAGATCACCACTGTGTGGACTGTAGTAGCAGCAGCAGCAGTAGTAGTAGTAGTAGTAGTAGCAGTAGTATTTATTTTTATTTTTATTTTATTTATTTATTTGAAATAGGGACAAAACACATTAATGAACATATACATGATATGTAAATATGTGTAGAATCCCTCAGTCGTCCAGGTAGAATCCATAGCAAAAGGAGAAATTTAATTTGTCAACTGGACAGAGTTTATTTGGTCGAATACGTTTCTCAGCTCATCCAAGCTGCTTCTTCAGTTCTGGTCAGATGCTGGTGGACACTGCTTTATATCTGCCTGAAGGGAGGAGCTTAATTACAATGAAAATGACTCTGAGATACACATATTTAAATACAGTTTCTGTTAGTCAGGTGAGTCTATTCAATATGGAGTGGGAGTGGGGGAGTAGTTAGCATATCCATTCAGGGCCATGATGGTGTTTTCACACCTCTGGACATGTCCTGGCTAGTCCCATTGTTTTCTCTGTTTGTTTTGATTTAGGTTTGAGGATAGAGTTATAGATGGAGACAAATGATGTCTGAGACCTCCATTTCTGTTCAAGGAAGGATTCTCTTTCTTGACAAAAATAGCCTCTTTAACTCCTCCTCTCAAACCAGTTCTTTTCTCTGGCCAAGATCTGGACCTCGCTGTCCTCAAAGGAGTGGCCTGTGGCTTTTAGGTGGAGATGTACGGCAGACTGAGGTCCTTTTAGGTGGAGATGTACGGCAGACTGAGGTCCTTTTAGGTGGAGATGTACGGCAGATTGCGGCCCACCCTGGTTTTCCCGTCTGTGTTGATACATCCTTTTGTGAAGTGTCTGTTTTGTTTCTCCAGTGTAGCGCCCCCTGCAGTCTTCACTACACTGAATGGAGTAGACCACATTGCTTTGTTTGTGGCTCGGTGTTTTGTCCTTAGGATGGACCAGTTTTTGTCTTAAAGTGTTTGTGGGTTTGAAATAGACTGGGATTTCATGTTGTCTGAAGATCCTCTGTAGTTTTTCGGAAACGCCAGCCAGGTAAGGAATAGTTACACCCTTTCTCCTGGGCTCTGGTTCTCTGTTGTCCTGTTTCTTGGCTCTCTTCGTTTTATTGAAAGCCCATTTAGGATCTCCACAAACGGAGAGGGCTTTCTCCACGTGTTGTTCTTTCTCCTTTCTTTCTCCTTTCCCTCCTACAAGCGCAGAGGGAAAGGAGAAACGAATGTATCAACACAGACGGGAAAACCAGGGTGGGCCGCAATCTGCCGTACATCTCCACCTAAAAGGACCTCAGTCTGCCGTACATCTCCACCTAAAAGGACCTCAGTCTGCCGTACATCTCCACCTAAAAGGACCTCAGTCTGCCGTACATCTCCACCTAAAAGGACCTCAGTCTGCCGTACATCTCCACCTAAAAGGACCTCAGTCTGCCGTACATCTCCACCTAAAAGCCACAGGCCACTGCTTTGAGGACAGTGAGGTCCAGATCTTGGCCAGAGAAAAGAACTGGTTTGAGAGGAGGAGTTAAAGAGGCTATTTTTGTCAAGAAAGAGAATCCTTCCTTGAACAGAAATGGAGGTCTCAGACATAATTTGTCTCCCATCTATAACTCTATCCTCAAACCTAAATCAAAACAAACTGGGAAAACAATGGGACTAGCCAGGTCAGGTCCAGAGGTGTGAAAACACCATCATGGCCCTGAATGGTTCTGCTAACTACTCCCCCACTCCCACTCCATATTGAATAGACTCACCTGACTAACAGAAACTGTAAACAAATATGTGTGTCTCAGAGTCATTTCATTGTAGTTAGCGCCCCCTTCAGGCAGATATAAAGCAGTGTCCGCCAGCATCTGACCAGAACTGAAGAAGCAGCTTGGACGAGCTGCAAAACGTATTCGACCAAATAAACTCTGTCCAGTTGCAAATTGAATTTCTCCTTTTGATATGTAAATATGTTATCAGATTGTAGCCCAGGGCTAATTTCCATCTGCTGTCCCTAGACAGGTTGATGTGATCATAAAGCAAATACACACAGTAAAAACAAACACCCAGACAAACAATACAATACTACAAATACACAGACATAAAGAGATGGTCAGTCACAAGATCACAGACTCAGGTCAACTAAAGGATGTTGGATTATTTGATCAAAATTGCACGCTGCCCTGTTTAGTTAAGGTGCCAGTGTATAAGTATTGCACACAGCCCACTGCTAAAATTATTATAGTACATTGCACAACCCTAAAAAAAGAAAAGTGCAAGTGCAAGTAGTAGTAGTAGTAGTAGTAGTAGTAGTAGTAGTAGTAGTAGTAGTACTAGTACCTGTACAAACACGTCGCTCTGGCACAGAGGGGAGGAGCCGTTGCAGTATTCTGGGAGGTCGCACTCGTCTGAACTCGAACGACAAACTGTTCCTCCAGGAAGAAACTGAGGACACACATTCTGTCAGATGCCCTGCCATCCTCCTGTGTGTCAGATGCCCTCCCCGTGTGTCAGATGCCCTCCCCGTACCTGACAGTTGTGGCAGCATTCTCCGAAGGCGCACTCGGCTCCAGACTTCAGTCGACACGTCCCAAACTCACAGCACGAGTCCGACTCACACTCCTGAAAAGAGACGCATTAGGACTCTAACCCACAACCTCAGGAGCCCACAGCCTCAGGAGCCCACAACCTCAGGAGCCCACAACCTCATGAGCCCACAACCTCTGCGCTCAGACCCTGGCGTCTTTGTGTTTGAGGACAAACGTTGTGGACGCACGTCGGAGAAAAATACTTGAGGCGTCTCTGGCCAGTTTCTCCTCTGGCTCCAGAAGCTCCATCTGGATGAAAACCACTTTCACTGGACTTTGGACCCAGGCCCAGTTTGACCTGCTGTTCGCTTTAGTGCGCGGAGAACCTACACCGGAGAGTTCTTCCTGATTGTTTAATGTGGTGCGTCAAACGGCAAAAGTCTAGATTTTTCAAATCTGGCATCGATGCTCAAATGTGCCGCATCAACTCCAGATTCACCGCAAAAACATGGGAGGCCCAGACGAACGTCCACCACAGACTCGGCACATAAACCTGACGCCGCGGTCTGAACACAGCTTAAACTAGAACTAAACCAGGTTTAAACCAGGACTAGACTCCACTGATCCCGAGTATCTTTTTTGTTTGTTCCTGTGTTACTATAGCGACCGGCGTCCTCACAGACAGGGACTGACCTTCTGCGAGCCGCAGTCGCACTCCTCGCCGTGGTCCACCAGGCCGTTGCCGCAGTAGGGGGCGCTGTAGGCGTCGTCAGGGCGTGGCACGTTCAGGAGACAGGAGCCGCCCACAGACAGGATCATCTTCTCAAAGTCGTCTGCGCTACAACTGCTGAAGTCACGAGAGCCACTGCAACAGACGGACACAAGGGGGCGCAGTGAGACAGACGGACACAAGGGGGCGCAGCGAGACGGGGACACAAGGGGGCGCAGTGAGACGGGGACACAAGGGGGCGCAGCGAGACAGACGGACACAAGGGGGCGCAGCGAGACGGGGACACAAGGGGGCGCAGCGAGACGGGGACACAAGGGGGCGCAGTGAGACGGGGACACAAGGGGGCGCAGCGAGACAGACGGACACAAGGGGGCGCAGTGAGACAGACGGACACAAGGGGGCGCAGCGAGACGGGGACACAAGGGGGCGCAGTGAGACAGACGGACACAAGGGGGCGCAGCGAGACGGGGACACAAGGGGGCGCAGCGAGACGGGGACACAAGGGGGCGCAGTGAGACAGACGGACACAAGGGGGCGCAGCGAGACGGGGACACAAGGGGGCGCAGCGAGACGGGGACACAAGGGGGCGCAGTGAGACAGACGGACACAAGGGGGCGCAGCGAGACGGGGACACAAGGGGGCGCAGCGAGACGGGGACACAAGGGGGCGCAGTGAGACAGATAGACAAAAATTAAGAGTCCAGCCAAATGAAGCTCATTGAGGTTAGAGTTATACGAACATTTTAAGACCAAAATGTTGAGCCTGACAGCAGCAGGTACAGGGTGTGTAAGAGTTATGGTCGGGTGTGCACGAGGCAGGCCTAGCTGGTGCAGGTGTGGCAGGTGTGGCAGGTGTGGCAGGTGTTACTCACGTGGCTCCTGAGTTCATGATGCAGGCCTGGCTGGGGCAGGTGCAGTCTCGCCCGTCGTCGTGGTTCATTCCGAGGTTGTGTCCGAGCTCATGAGCCACGATGGAGGCGAACGAGGCCACGTGACGATTCGGAAACTGAAGAAAGATTTAAAACCGTGTCAATATTCTGTGTTTCTGACGACGTCACAACTAACGCTAACGCTAAACCGCCATGTTTCAAAGGTTTTATTGACAGTTTGCAGTGACATCGCGCTGGGAGTGTTCTATATATAGCTCTATGGTGAAATGTTCAGCGGACATCAGCTGCAAAGTACAGTATCAATATTCGCCTTGTTCAGATTTTCTCGAATATTCTCAGAAACAGAAACAAAAACGATCGTATTTGACTAAAATCCTCAAAGTTTTGTGTTTTACTGAAGTCAAACTTTGCTCCGTTTACTTTAAAGAACAATTTTCAGACTTTGAGCATTAGTATTGAGTAAAACACTTTATATTCCAGGAATAAATATGAACAAATTAATCTGAGGTCTGAAAAATGCAGTTTGTCCAAAGTCCGGTTACTATGGCAACCTCGACGCTTGTGCCAAAGTATCTGGGCACGCTCAGTTTGGAAAACGGTGCCAAATTGGGCAATGTCACCTGTTTCACCAACGCTCAGAGAAATGCAGCGAACAGGCTCTTCAAACACGGCGGCTTACGAGTGGAAATAAATTAAATCAAAAAGAGAAAAAGGAGTTGAAGTTTGTATTTGCAGAGTTCTTACAGCGTTGATGCCTCCTCCGTGGCTCCGTGAACACACCGTGGAGACAAACGCCATTCCTGCTGTTCCTCCAAACGACTTCTTCCTGAAAACAACACAGAGGAATGAGGATTAACATTTAAAACTATTTAAGAAGAGCATTTGTCCACTGATCCGAAGGTTGGCGGTTTTGCGTAAACATCATAGTTTGAGTGGTCAGATCCACGTTTTATTTTATTGAATTTATTTAATTTAAAACGGGGACAGTGCACAAAAAAGATTAATTTTAGAGATAAATGTATTTGTAGCTAAATCTGAAATTCAGCTCATTTCCATCGGGCAGGTATAAAATACATAAAGAAACTTTTCATCAGTAACAGCGTCTCTTTAAAATAACCACAATCCAATTCATCTTTAAACTTTTAAAACAATCAAAATGAATTCATTTTGATTTCCAAAATTACAAGATTTCAAATCATCATCATTATCTTCTAAAAATACTCAAATTCATTGTCATAAATATCCTAAATAACACTGAGCCTTTTTTTTGATTGGTGTTATTTGAATTAAACTTTAAATTAAATATTGGAAACAGAGATTGAAATCTGTTTTTTTGTTTGACACTAAAACCATTTTCCCATTTTATTGTTTTTCGTTCTTAATTGAAATTCAAAAGAACGAACGGCACACAAACTTTAAAACGACACGATTAGAACAGATTTAATAAACACCGTCTGATTTTAAACAAATAAAAACATGAGCAGGTGTCAGACCCTTCGCCCGAAAAGTTCCGCATTGTGGCTTTAAGTGCACGTACAGGATGAGCTGGGCGGAGTCGTGCCGTCGCCGTGGCACCAGCTCTTTCTCTCTCCACTGTGTGAATCGGCTCAGCACCTCTCCGGCGCCCCCTTCTGTGCTGATGGGGTTCTGATGGGTCCAGATCTCCAAACCCACGAGGACCACGCGGACGTTCAGCTGGATGTAGATCTGTGGACAGAGGGAGGGTCACGGGCCGGCGGAGACATTCGGACACGGCCTTGCTCGAGGGCACAGGCGGGATTTGAACCCCAGACTCACGCTGTCGATGAGGTTGGCCAACTGCACCATCTCCTCCCGCACCGCCGTGTCGTTCTGGTTCATGAAGTTAAACTGAAACAAAAAGAAACAAGAGACTTTAGAGAAAATATAAAAAAATCAAGTTTAACTGGTACTTTGCAGCTGATGCCAGGAACTTTCTCTGGGGGTGTGATTGTAATGCTAACTGTAAGCACTGCTGTGTTAGACTTTAATCTGATCTTTGTTTTTACACAATCTGAACAGAAAGATTAAGAACATCGAAGAAGAGCGAGAGACGCGCCTGGGCAGACTATCGCAATGATCCTGTACGGTGTGGTCTGCTGGAGCAGCAGCGTCACAGAGAGAGAGAAGAAGAAACTGGACAAGATCATCAAGAAGTCCAGCTCAGTCCTGGGCTGTCCTCTGGACTCGGTGCAGCAGGTGGGGGACAAGAGGGTCCTGGCTAAACTCATGTCTATGCTGGACCATGAGTGTCGCCCCCTGCAGGACGCCCTGTCTGCTCTGGAGAGCAGCTTCAGTGACAGACTGATTCACCCTCGCTGTGTTAAGGAGAGATTTCGCAGGTCTTTCCTTCCTGCTGCTGTCAGACTGTATAATGATCAATGCTAGTCATGTGTCATCTCCATAGCAACCATGCGTCATCTCCATAGTAACAATAACAATGTGCAATATTATTTAAAGTCACTTTACCTGCTACTTATTTATTTCCCCACCACTGTCCATCACTGCACTGTTCACAATCATCTGAGTCACTTTATTGTAGTAATATTATATATTACTGTACTGGAGTCACTTTAACTGCTGTTTGTTCACTTCAGAATCAAAAAGACTTATTGTGCAACGTTCCTGTGCCTTTGAGCTTTACACTGTTGTGTTTTTTAGTTGATTGTAAATACTTATTATTATTTATCTTGATTTTGATGCATGCTCTTATTTTCCTACTGTTTCTGAAACTTGCGTTGTGACACTGAAATTTCCCCATTGTGGGACAAATAAAGGATTATCTTATCTTATCTTATCTTAAAACCGGCACGTTTAAAGAGACATGTCGGAATGAAGGAATGTCGGAATAGGTGGCGGACCTCGTCACTCGTACTGATCACAGCCTGAAAACGTGCTCTTTAAACCCATTTTGTATTTTTTCTTAAGTTTTCAGATGATTAAAACTTTCTTAAAACTTTCTTGGAAGTCATTGCCGACGTTTGCATCATGTCACCGTGGTAACTGCTGAACATTCCACCACAGACAAACACGCAGGACACCCCCGGCGTGATGTCACTGCAGAGTATCAGTAATATCTGGTCTAAGTAAAAGAGTTTCATGTTTTTCTGAGTCCCTGTGGAGAGTTTTACACCAGTTCAGTGACGGTTTGTGGAAAAAAGTGGAGCAGAAAAGTAGAAAAACAGGACGAGTAAATCTAAAGTGTTTCTGACCCGCTCGTTGTCCACCACCAGGAGGAGCTCCACGTAGTGAGTCTGGTGCAGCACGGCCCTCTTCCTCTGAAACCAAACGCCACAGGTTAAAGCTCCACTGCGGAACTTTTCTGGTGGAGCGTCAGTCAGTCTGCTTGTCTCCATGGAGATGAGTGTCCCACAGTATGGCATTAAACTTGTCAATGTCCATGGAGAAAAGTCACAGTTACAAGTCAGATCTGTGGAGAGGCGACCCCACTCAGAAGAATACAAAACATTTTGAGAAACAAAAACTCCAGTAACTAAATAAATGCAAGATAAATGTTTAAAGCCATACTGTGGAATATTCCAGAGAGAGAAATAACATCTCCATGAGTCTTTAGGACTGTTTCAGTCAGGGTTTAATCCTGGTTTAGTTCTGTTTTGGTCCTGATCCAGTCCTGGTTCAGTCCTGGTCCAGTCCTGGTTCAGTCCTGGTTCTGTCCTGGTTCAGTCCTGGTTTAGTCCTGGTTCTGTCCTGGTTCAGTCCTGGTTCTGTCCTGGTTCAGTCCTGGTTCAGTCCTGGTTCAGTCCCGCTTCAGTCCTGGTCCAGTCCTGGTTTAGTCCTGGTTTAGTCCTGGTTCAGTCCTGGTTCAGTCCCGCTTCAGTCCTGGTTCAGTCCTGGTTCAGTCCTGGTTCAGTCCTGGTTTAGTCCTGGTTCAGTCCTGGTTTAGTCCTGGTTCAGTCCTGGTCCAGTCCTGGTTTAGTCCTGGTTTAGTCCTGACCCTGGTGTGCGGTCTGTGGAGGATCTCCTCTGGACCGGACTGAGCGTGCTCCGTGGCGTTCCCGTGGTGATGGTGAGCGGAGCCACACCCCCTCGGCTGTGACGTCACATCCTGTAGGCGGTAGACCAGGTGCTGCCCCGAGTCCCGGTCTGGATCCTGGTCCTGGTCCTGGTCCGAGTCTGGGTCTTGGTTTAAGGGTTCGATTCCAAAACTGTGGTGGGTCAGATGGAGGACTCCTCTGCAGACACAGAGGGTTTGAGTTTATTCAGTGTCTGGGTGAACACTGAGATTTCAAGACTTTGAATTTTAAACGCTACTGAATTTCTTCATTTTGAATTTTTTAACTCTGAAAAAAACATGTTTGAATTATTTTTATTCTGAGTTTTAGTTGCTGAAATTTTAAGTGAACATTTTCAAAGTGTTTAAAATATTTTCAAGCCTCAAATAACAGACTAAATTGTTAAAAGTGTAAAATTCACAGCAAAGATCCAAGACGCCAAGGCAGAACCAATCGATCCTGTGTGATCCGATCTGACTTAGTAACAAACAGGAAATGGAGCAGTGAAGCGATCTGATTGGTCAGAATTCGCCTCATCAAAACCTCATCTCTTTTATTTGTTAAGTGTAAACCCCGCCCACACATGAGAACCATTAGGAAACAGCCTCTGTCCTCCTCACTCACACAGGATCGATTGATTCTGCCTTGGCGTCTCGGATCTTTGCTGTGAATTTTTACGCTCTGAATTTCGACTGTTGAATTTGAGACTTGAAAATATCTGTGCAGAATATTTAAAAGGTGAAATTTTTATTCTGAATGTACACTTACTAATATTCAGAATAAAAATAATTCAAACATGTTTTTCAGAGTTAAAAAATTCAACGTTAGAAATTCAGCAGTGTTTAAAATTCAAATTCCGATGAAACAAATTATGTTCCATAGTAAAGTGCTACTGAAGTAAGACTAAGAGCAACGATCTGGGCCTAACGTCTGGTTTAGAATTGGAAGAGACAAACTAAATCAGATCTTGTCACATTTCGCTTTTGTCACTTTAAACTCGCTCACAGTGGGAAGAGGAAACACAACTTTTACTCAAGTAATAGTACTGTTACTCTGTACTAAAGTACCAAAGTACATCACTGACATGTTTGTCTAAAATTAACTGTAAGTGCCATTTTATAAAGTTTACGTATTTGCATAAATAATTAACAATTCATAATAATTAATTTGTATTTTTGTTTAAAAGGCAATCTAAAATGTTTCAGTACATGATTTTATATGTTTGGTTTAAAATAAAGAAATCTGATACATGTTTTGCACATTTGGGGGCGCTCTACTGCCCGTCTGTTGTATATTACACATGAAGAAATGCTGTTCTTGAACTTTGTTGAAAATAAAGAAAAAGACGCTGGAGCAACACGGTCGTTTCACCGCTGCAACGACATCGAGTTATAAAAGCGTAAGACCGAATCATTAGTCAACGTTTTTATTTTTGTGAAGAGGTTAAATTATCACAAGGAGAAAACGAAGTCAAAGATTAACTCAACATGAACCATCTGCACCCTGAGGACCTCAGGGACCGGCCTCCTGCTGTAGTCCAGGTTTAGTCCAGGTTTAGTCCTGGTTCAGTCCTGGTTTAGTCCTGGTTTAGTCCTCGTTTAGTCCTCGTTTAGTCCTGGCCTCCTGGTTTAGTCCTGGTTTAGTCCTGGTTTAGTCCCGGCCTCCTGGTTTAGTTCTGGTTTAGTCCTGGTTTAGTCCTGCTGTAGTCCAGGTTTAGTCCTGGTTTAGTCCTGGTTTAGTCCTGGTTCAGTCCTGGTTTAGTCCTGGTTTAGTCCTGCTGTAGTCCAGGTTTAGTCCTGGTTCAGTCCTGGTTTAGTCCAGGTTTAGTCCTGGTTCAGTCCTGGTTTAGTCCTGGTTTAGTCCTGGTTTAGTCCCGGCCTCCTGCTGGACTCTGCTGTGACTCTGTTTAAATCCAGACTCTAAACGCTTCAGCTGCGTCTGACTGGAGGGTTTTCATTCTGCACTTTTCTCTTTCATTTTTTAAATTTTATGATGCTTATTTATATTTTGATTTGTTTGTATTGTGATTTTAATGTATTTCTTATTCTGTAGCTCTTTGAATTATTTTGTGTATGAACTGTGC
Organism: Taenioides sp. WSHXM2023; assembly: GCA_029959045.1. Lineage (NCBI taxonomy): Eukaryota > Metazoa > Chordata > Actinopteri > Gobiiformes > Gobiidae > Taenioides > Taenioides sp. WSHXM2023. Next base: position 33,815,717 of record CM057089.1, read on the forward strand.
TCTACAAATAAACTTGCCTTCCTTTGTCTTACTTTTTACTCAAGTAAAAGGGTCTGAAAAATTTTTTTTTTTATTCTTTTCCACTGCATTTTAAACTCGTCCAGGGCCATTCACATTTGACAGAAAACTGAAATCTGAACTTTAAGATCATCTCAAACAAAATCCCAGGCATTTCAGAACATGTTTGTAGAGGTCTAAACTACAGGAAGGGCATCTGGCTCACAGGGAAGGGCATCTGACACAGTTTGGGTTCAGACCTGAGTCCGTTGCAGATGCTCAGAGCCACAGACGAGCCCTCCACCCCCTCCACCTCTCCGCTGTAGTGACAGTGATCCTGAACAAACAAATACAAAAATACACAAACGTTTGAACAGAAATGATTCAAAAACTGAAGAAATTTGCTTTTTTGGACAAATTTGTGGAAGAAAAAAACTGTTTATTTTGCCTGTTAAGTAACGACAGTGTGACTTAGACCAGAGTCTGTGGTGCAATTTCTCAAACTCCGGACAGAACACATGACCCTGACTCATCAGCATCAGAGAAACAGGAAACTGGAGGTCAGAGGTCACGGAACAGGAAGTACCAGTGCACTCCCATCATGCATCAGTCACACGAGAATATAAAAGACAAACCGGAAAACGTTTTTTTCCCTTAAATCTGCAGATTTACAAGAGACGTCTGACCTGGAGGAGGGAGGGCATCTGACACACAAGAGGGAGGGCATCTGACACACAAGAGGGAGGGCATCTGACACACAGGAGGGAGGGCATCTGACACACAAGAGGGAGGGCATCTGACACATGATACAGGAGGAGGGAGGGCATCTGACACACAGGAGGGAGGGCATCTGACACATGATACAGGAGGAGGGAGGGCATCTGACACACAAGAGGGAGGGCATCTGACACATGATACAGGAGGAGGGAGGGCATCTGACACACAGGAGGGAGGGCATCTGACACACAGGGAGGGAGGGCATCTGACACACAGGAGGGAGGGCATCTGACACACAGGGAGGGAGGGCATCTGACACATGATACAGGAGTGTGGGAGGGCATCTGGCACAGGCACAGGAGTGTGGGAGGGCATCTGGTACAGGAGTGTGGGAGGGCATCAGGCACAGACACAGGAGTGTGGGAGGGCATCTGGCACAGGAGTGTGGGAGGGCATCTGGCACAGGCACAGGAGTGTGGGAGGGCATCTGGTACAGGAGTGTGGGAGGGCATCAGGCACAGACACAGGAGTGTGGGAGGGCATCTGGCACAGGAGTGTGGGAGGGCATCAGGCACAGGCACAGGAGTGTGGGAGGGCATCTGGTACAGGAGTGTGGGAGGGCATCAGGCACAGACACAGGAGTGTGGGAGGGCATCAGGTACAGGAGTGTGGGAGGGCATCAGGCACAGACACAGGAGTGTGGGAGGGCATCAGGTACAGGAGTGTGGGAGGGCATCTGGCACAGACACAGGAGTGTGGGAGGGCATCAGGCACAGGCACAGGAGTGTGGGAGGGCATCAGGTACAGGCACAGGAGTGTGGGAGGGCATCTGGCACAGACACAGGAGTGTGGGAGGGCATCAGGTACAGACACAGGAGTGTGGGAGGGCATCAGGTACAGACACAGGAGTGTGGGAGGGCATCAGGCACAGGAGTGTGGGAGGGCATCTGGCACAGACACAGGAGTGTGGGAGGGCATCAGGTACAGGAGTGTGGGAGGGCATCTGGCACAGACACAGGAGTGTGGGAGGGCATCAGGTACAGGAGTGTGGGAGGGCATCAGGCACAGACACAGGAGTGTGGGAGGGCATCAGGTGTACCTGCACAGTGGGGCTGGAGCGGCTCAGGGAGCCGTCGTCTCTGTAGGTGAAAACAGTGAAGTCTGGAGGCAACAGGATCCTGGAAAAAAACACATTTTATTTGATTTTGATTTAAAATAATTTCACTTGTTGATGTTAAAACTGTTCAGGGACATTTGGGGACGAGTTAAAGCCACAGTGTGTAACTTTCTAAACACCATGACCACAGTAGAGATAGAGCGGATCTGTTTTTCACAATCAAATCTGTGTTTGGCCGTGAGTTTTATCAGAGACACAGAGACACAGACTCGGAGACTCCAGAGCGACGTGGAGTCACGTCGTTTCCTCCTGATTTTACAGAAAGTTTACAGGAGCCATTTTGAGGACCTTTCACGTTTGACTTACACTTTAAGTTTATTTGTCACAGTAGAAAATGTCAAAAGTCAAATTCTTTCTTCTTCTAATCTGCTGTTTTCAATTGTTCATTGCCATGACAACGGTGATGGTTCAGCACTCTGACTCTTTTTCCATCACGTCCTGGTCCTGGTCCTGGTCTTGGTCCTGGTCTTGGTCTTGGTCCTGGTCTTGGTCCTGGTCTTGGTCCTGGTCCTTGTCCTGGTCTGTCACAGCTCAGTTTCCACCAATCACGAGCTGGTATTTGTTGCTGTAGCGACACATTGTTTATTAAGTAGCAGATTTTGGGGTTTTTTGTAGGACCAAGGACCAAGGACCAAGACCAGGAGCAGGACCAAGACCAGGACCAAGACCAGGAGCAGGACCAAGACCAGGACCAAGACCAGGACCAAGACCAGGACCAAGACCAGGACCAAGACCAGTCTGGTGGAAAGGGCATCTCTGAAACCATGATTTTTGTTCAGCAGAAACACATGAACTCACAGCAGAGTTTGAGTCTCTCCACACTATGAGTCTCTTCACACTCTGAGTCTCTCTTCACACTCTGAGTCTCTCCACACTCTGAGTCTCTCTTCACACTCTGAGTCTCTCTTCACACTCTGAGTCTCTCTTCACACTCTGAGTCTCTCTCCACACTCTGAGTCTCTTCACACTCTGAGTCTCTCCACACTCTGAGTCTCTTCACACTCTGAGTCTCTTCACACTCTGAGTCTCTCTTCACACTCTGAGTCTCTCTTCACACTATGAGTCTCTCTTCACACTCTGAGTCTCTCTTCACACTCTGAGTCTCTCTCCACACTCTGAGTCTCTTCACACTCTGAGTCTCTCTTCACACTCTGAGTCTCTCTTCACACTCTGAGTCTCTCTCCACACTCTGAGTCTCTCTCCACACTCTGAGTCTCTCTCCACACTCTGAGTCTCTTCACACTCTGAGTCTCTCCACACTCTGAGTCTCTTCACACTCTGAGTCTCTCCACACTCTGAGTCTCTTCACACTCTGAGTCTCTCTTCACACTCTGAGTCTCTCTTCACACTCTGAGTCTCTCTCCACACTCTGAGTCTCTTCACACTCTGAGTCTCTCTTCACACTCTGAGTCTCTCTTCACACTCTGAGTCTCTCTTCACACTCTGAGTCTCTCTCCACACTCTGAGTCTCTTCACACTCTGAGTCTCTTCACACTCTGAGTCTCTTCACACTCTGAGTCTCTCCACACTTTGAGTCTCTTCACACTCTGAGTCTCTCTTCACACTCTGAGTCTCTTCACACTCTGAGTCTCTTCACACTTGTGTAAAATGTGACCCGGCTGCAGTACTCACGTGTTCCTGTGGAGGCGCACTACATGGTCCTGTCCCTCCACATTTATGACGTAGGAAATCTGAAAAACACAGAAGGAGATCAGAGAGGAAACGTTTACATCAAACCAAATGAGGACGGAGGACAGAGGATGGAGGACAGAGGACAGAGGACAGAGGATGGAGGACAGAGGACAGAGGATGGAGGACAGAGGACGGAGGATGGAGGACAGAGGACGGAGGACAGAGAACAGAGGATGGAGGACAGAGGACGGAGGACAGAGAACAGAGGATGGAGGACAGAGGATGGAGGACAGAGGATGGAAGACAGAGGACGGAGGACAGAGAACAGAGGATGGAGGACAGAGGATGGAGGACAGAGGATGGAAGACAGAGGATGGAGGACAGAGGATGGAGGACGGAGGACAGAGGATGGAAGACAGAGGATGGAAAACAGAGGATGGAGGACAGAGGATGGAGGACGGAGGACAGAGGACGGAGGACAGAGGATGGAGGACAGAGGACAGAGGATGGAGGACAGAGGACGGAGGATGGAGGACAGAGGACGGAGGACAGAGAACAGAGGATGGAGGACAGAGGACGGAGGACAGAGAACAGAGGATGGAGGACAGAGGATGGAGGACAGAGGATGGAAGACAGAGGACGGAGGACAGAGAACAGAGGATGGAGGACAGAGGATGGAGGACAGAGGATGGAAGACAGAGGATGGAGGACAGAGGATGGAGGACGGAGGACAGAGGATGGAAGACAGAGGATGGAAGACAGAGGATGGAGGACAGAGGATGGAGGACGGAGGACGAAGAACAGAGGATGGAGGACAGAGGACGGAGGACAGAGGATGGAGGACAGAGGACAGAGGACAGAGGACAGAGGACAGAGGATGGAGGACAGAGGACGGAGGACAGAGGATGGAGGACAGAGGACAGAGGACAGAGGACAGAGGACAGAGGATGGAGGACAGAGGATGGAGGACAGAGGACGGAGGACGGGGGACACCTCAGTCTGGTTTATGGTTCATATTTGTGTGATTAAAGGACCTGTTCACATAAAACTAAAACATTCAAATAAAAGAGTTTCTAAAGCTCCAGTATCACAAACCAGACTCTGAGGTTTAAGTCGTGTTCTGATGTTCTGATGTTCCTCCTCAAAAACACCTGGAGTTTTGTTTGTTTCATTCACACGTTTGAGGAACTCTTTATTATTAGTCTGTCTACATCTCTCTCTCTCTTCTTCTGTCTCCCTTCCTCCTCTCTCCCCCTTCTTCTCTCTTTCTCCCTCTTTCTCTCTTCCTCTCTTTCTCTATCCCCCTCTCTTCTTCTTCTTCTTTCTCTCTTCCTCCCCCTCCCTCTCTATCTCTCTTCTGTCTCTCCTCCTCTCCTTCTCTCCTTCTCTCCTCGCTCCTCCTCTCCTCTCCTTCTCTGTTCCTCCTCTCCTCGCTCCCCTCCTCCTCTCCTCTCACCTCTCCTTCTCTGCTCCTCTCTCCTCTCGCTTCCTCTCTCCTCTCCTCACTCCTCTGCTCCTCTCTTCCTCTGCTCTCCCCCTCCTCCTCTCTCCTCTGCTCCTCCTCTCTCTCCTCTCCTCTCCCCTCTTCTCCTTGCTCCTCTCTTCCTTCTCTGCTTCTCTTTCCTCTCCTTCTTTGCTCCTCCTCTCCTCTCCTCCTCCCCTCTCTCCTTCTCTCTTTTCCTTCTCTCCTCCCTGTGTCTCCTCTGTGGGCAGGACTTCCTCACTCATTTCCTGCAGAATCGAGGAGAAGGAATCGAAGAGAAGGAAGCGAGGAGAAGGAATCGAGGAGAAGGAATCGAGGAGAAGGAATCGAAGAGAAGGAAGCGAAGAGAAGGAAGCGAAGAGAAGGTAGCGAGGAGAAGGAATCGAGGAGAAGGAATCGAGGAGAAGGAATCGAAGAGAAGGAAGCGAAGAGAAGGAAGCGAAGAGAAGGAAGCGAGGAGAAGGAATCGAGGAGAAGGAAGCGAGGAGAAAGAAGCGAGGAGAAGGAAGTGAGGAGAAGGAAGTGAGGAGAAGGAAGTGAGGAGAAGGAAGCGAGGAGAAGGAAGTGAGGAGAAGGAAGTGAGGAGAAAGAAGCGAGGAGAAGGAAGCGAGGAGAAGGAAGTGAGGAGAAGGAAGTGAGGAGAAAGAAGCGAGGTAAGAGAAATGAGACGCGGCCATGACCTCATCCTAAAAGTAAAAAGTATCTTCTGTAAATAAAATGTATTTGAGTAAAATACAGATACCTAAACACTGTACTGCGTGTTGTACTTTTACTTCTGTACCGTCACCTGTTTGTTTCTATGGATACGTCTCTGTTCTGCCTGGAATGTTCCACAGTGTGACATTAAACAGCTCTACTTTACATTTATTCAATCACAGGTGGTTTTAGAGCTCAAAAATACCTAGAAAAACAGACATTCTGACTGTGAGCGGGGTCGCCTCTCCACAGACCTGACCTGGTTATGGTTTATGGATCATATGTGTAATTCCTGGAACGATCCACATGAAGCAAAAACTGTTTGTTTGTTTTTTCCATAAAAGTTTCAGGACGTTTCAGGAAGCGGAGCCATGACTCAGAGACAAGAGTGAACGAGGAGCTGTTCTTCCTTCAGAGTCACGAGAGCAAAAACACGACACACCCTCATCCCTCTATCTTCCTCTTCTTCTCCTGCTCTCTATCCCTCTCTCTGTCTCCCTTCTTCTCTCTCTTCCTCTCTCTATCCCCCTCTCTGTGTCTCCCTTCCTCCTCTCTCCCTTCTTCTCTCTCTTCCTCTTTCTCTCTTCCTCTCTCTCTCTATCCCTCCCTCTCTCTGTGTGTCTCCCTTCCTCTCACCCTCCTTCTCTCTTTCTCCAGCTCTCTCTCTTCCTCTCTTTCTCTCTATCCCTCTCTCTGTGTCTCCCTTCTTCTCTTATCTTTCTTCTCTCTCTTTCTCCCTCTCTCCCTCTTTATCTGTGTGTGTCTCCCTTCCTCCTCTCACCCTTCTTCTCTCTCTTTCTCCAGCTCTCTCTCTTCCTCTCTCTCCCCCTCTCTGTCTCCCTACTTCCTATCTCCCTTCTCTCTCTTCCTCTCTTATCTTTCTGCCTCCCTCTGTGTGTCGCCCTTCCTCCTCTCTTCTTTCTTCTCTCTCTCTGGTTTTCTACTTCTCTCTCCTCCTCTTTGTCTCTATGCCTCCCCTTTATCGCTGTCTCCCTTCCTTCTCTCTCCCTTCATCTCTCTCTGTCTCTCTTTATCCCTCTCTCTCTCATCCTCTTTTCCTCTCTCTTTCCCTCTCTCCACTCTCCCTCTTTCACTCCACTTTCTCCCCCTGTCACCACTCTCTCTTACCCTTTTCCACTCTTACTCTACCTCACCCTCTCTCTCTCTCTCTCCTTTCTCTCTACCCTGTTTGTTTTCCCTCCTCTCTTTCTCTCTCTCCCCTTTGCCTCGCTCGCTCTACCCTGTTTTCCCTCTCCCTCTCTCTACTCACATTCTGTTTTCTCTCCTCTCTTCCTCTCCCTCTCTGCCTTCACTCTCTCCTCCTTTTCCACTCTTCCTCTCCCTCCCATTTCGCACTACCCCGTGTCTTCCCTCTCCCCCCTCTTTTTTCCTCCTCGTTTTCTCTTCCCCTCTCTCTCTCTCTCCCCTATTTCTACTCACGCTTTCCCCTCTCTCTTGCTCTCCCTCTCTCACCTCGCTCCCCCTATCTCTCTCTCCGTTTCTCTCCCCTTCTCCCTCTTTCACACATTTACTATGACCTAGAGGGCCACACCCACATCTTTCCCTCTCTCTCCTCTTTCTCCTCCTCTTTTCTTCGTTTAAGACCACACCCACATGTTTCTCTCTGCCCTCCCTCTCCTCCCTCCTTCTCTCTCTCACCTCTCCCCTCTCTTTCTTCGTCCCTCTCTCTCTCTCTCCTTCACACATTTACTATGAACTAGAGGACCACACCCACATCTTTCCCTTCTCTCTCTCTTTCCTTCTCCTTTCTTCTTTTTCATCCCTCTTTTTACTCTCCCTCGTGTCTTTTTACTCTTTCTCTCTCTCTTTCTCTCTCCGAACATTTACTATGAGCAAACTACCAAAAAAAACCACACCCACATGTTTGTCTCTGCCCTCCCTCTCCCTCTCTCCCTCCATCCCTCTCTCCCTCCCTCTTTCCAAACACACTCTTTTACATAATCTTTGTTGCGTTCACAAACATATCGGAAACCTCGGAAATCCACGCCACACCTACACCTCTCTCCCTGTCTCTCTCACTCCATCTCTCCGTCTCTCTTTCAGTCACTTCTCTCCCTCTCTTATTCCCTCCTTTGCTCTCTCCATTCTGGCTCTTACTCCTCTCTCCTCCCTCTTGTTCCTTTCTCTCCTCTCGTCCTTCTACCACACCTCCACCTCTCTCTCTCTCTACCTCCTCCTCCCTCTTCTCATCTCTGTCTTCTTTTTTTCCTCTCCTTCTTTTACAGTCTCCTTCACTTATTTTCCCTCTCTCCTTTTACCACTCTCTCCTCTCCTCTAAGTTCTCCCTCTCTCTCCCCCTTTTCAAGTGTTCCTCTCTCTCTCTCCTCACCTCCTCTCCCTTTGCCTGTCTTTCTCTTCCTATTCTCTCCATTTTGTCCACTCTTTCTACCCTCTCCCTCTCTCCCTTTCCCTCTCTTTGCCTCCCTATTATCTCAATTTTTTCAACTCTTTCTACCCTCTTTCTTTCTCTCCCTATTCTCTCCATTTCTTCCCCTCTTTCCCCCTCTCTCTCTCCCTATTCTCTCCCTTTCTTCCCCTCTTTCTACCCTCTCTCTTTCTCTTCCTATTCTCTCCATTTTTTCCACTCTTTCTACACCCTCCCTTCTCTTTCTCTCCCTATTCTCTCAATTTCTTCCACTCTTTCTCCCCTCTCCCTCTCTCTTTCTCTCCCTTTCTTCCCCTCTTCCTCCCCTCTCCCTCTCTCCGTTCTGAGCGCGCTCCACAGCTGCCTGATGATGTCATCTCACTGGCATCTGTGGACTCCAGCTCCCAGAATGCACCGGGACATAAAAGCTCTGCAGTCGTGATGGAGGAGCGTCTTCAGCGCTCCAGGACTGAGCTGAATGTCTCTCCCCGCTCTTCACTCACACACGAGCTTAAAGTGTGAACGAGGGAAGTGGAAAAAATAAGATAAAAAACACAGGAAGTGGAGTTCACGCTGATGACATCACGAGAGGAAATGTGAAAGTTTCATCCAAATGTTCACTGCACCTGATTGGGCGGCGCTCCGTCTAAGCCCCGCCTCAGCCGCCCTCCGATTGGTCGAGGGACGGTCAGGTGATATGAGGACAGGTGCTGGGTCTGGAGCAGGGCTGAGGAGAGAGGTCAGAGGTCAGAGGTCAGAGGTCAGTGAACTTTGTTTAGGTTCAGTCCAGAGTGAAGCACAGCACTGAGCTGAAACGAGATGGAGCAGCGGAGGAGAAGATGGAGCAGAGGAGAAGAAGATGGAGCAGAGGAGAAGGTCAGATGGAGCAGAGGAGGAGAAGGTGGAGCAGAGGAGGAGAAGGTGGAGCAGAGGAGAAGGTCAGATGGAGCAGAGGAGGAGAAGATGGAGCAGAGGAGAAGGTCAGATGGAGCAGAGGAGAAGGTCAGATGAAGCAGAGGAGGAGAAGATGGAGCAGAGGAGAAGGTCAGATGGAGCAGAGGAGAAGGTCAGATGGAGCAGAGGAGAAGGTCAGATGGAGCAGAGGAGGAGAAGATGGAGCAGAGGAGGAGAAGGTCAGGTGGAGCAGAGGAGGAGAAGATGGAGCAGAGGAGGAGAAGGTGGAGCAGAGGAGGAGAAGGTGGAGCAGAGGAGAAGGTCAGATGGGGCAGAGGAGGAGAAGGTGGAGCAGAGGAGGTCAGATGGAGCAGAGGAGGGTCAGATGGAGCAGAGGAGGAGAAGATGGGGCAGAGGAGGAGAAGATGGAGCAGAGGAGGAGAAGATGGAGCAGAGGAGAAGGTCAGATGGAGCAGAGGAGGAGAAGATGGAGCAGAGGAGAAGAAGATGGAGCAGAGGAGGAGAAGGTGGAGCAGAGGAGAAGGTCAGATGGGGCAGAGGAGAAGATGGAGCAGAGGAGGAGAAGATGGAGCAGAGGAGGGTCAGATGGAGCAGAGAGGAGAAGAAGGTGGAGCAGAGGAGAAGGTCAGATGGAGCAGAGGAGGAGAAGGTGGAGCAGAGGAGAAGGTCAGATGGAGCAGAGGAGGGTCAGATGAAGCAGAGGAGAAGGTCAGATGGAGCAGAGGAGGAGAATGTGGAGAAGAGGAGGGTCAGATGGAGCAGAGGAGGGTCAGATGGAGCAGAGGAGAAGGTCAGATGGAGCAGAGGAGAAGGTCAGATGGATCAGAGGAGGAGAAGATGGAGCAGAGGAGAAGGTCAGATGGAGCAGAGGAGAAGGTCAGATGGAGCAGAGGAGAAGGTCAGATGGAGCAGAGGAGGAGAAGGTGGAGCAGAAGAGAAGGTCAGATGGGGCAGAGGAGGAGAAGAAGGAGCAGAGGAGGGTCAGATGGAGCAGAGGAGGGTCAGACGGCGCAGAGGAGAAGGTCAGATGGAGCAGAGGAGAAGGTCAGATGGAGCAGAGGAGAAGGTCAGATGGAGCAGAGGAGGCTCAGATGGAGCAGAGGAGAAGGTCAGATGGAGTAGAGGAGAAGGTCAGATGGAGCAGAGGAGGAGAAGATGGAGCAGAGGAGAAGGTCAGATGGAGCAGAGGAGAAGGTCAGGTGGAGCAGAGGAGAAGGTCAGATGGAGCAGAGGAGGAGAAGATGGAGCAGAGGAGGAGAAGGTCAGGTGGAGCAGAGGAGGAGAAGATGGAGCAGAGGAGGAGAAGGTGGAGCAGAGGAGGAGAAGGTGGAGCAGAGGAGAAGGTCAGATGGGGCAGAGGAGGAGAAGGTGGAGCAGAGGAGGTCAGATGGAGCAGAGGAGGGTCAGATGGAGCAGAGGAGGAGAAGATGGGGCAGAGGAGGAGAAGATGGAGCAGAGGAGGAGAAGATGGAGCAGAGGAGAAGGTCAGATGGAGCAGAGGAGGAGAAGATGGAGCAGAGGAGAAGAAGATGGAGCAGAGGAGGAGAAGGTGGAGCAGAGGAGAAGGTCAGATGGGGCAGAGGAGAAGATGGAGCAGAGGAGGAGAAGATGGAGCAGAGGAGGGTCAGATGGAGCAGAGAGGAGAAGAAGGTGGAGCAGAGGAGAAGGTCAGATGGAGCAGAGGAGGAGAAGGTGGAGCAGAGGAGAAGGTCAGATGGAGCAGAGGAGGGTCAGATGAAGCAGAGGAGAAGGTCAGATGGAGCAGAGGAGGAGAATGTGGAGAAGAGGAGGGTCAGATGGAGCAGAGGAGGGTCAGATGGAGCAGAGGAGAAGGTCAGATGGAGCAGAGGAGAAGGTCAGATGGATCAGAGGAGGAGAAGATGGAGCAGAGGAGAAGGTCAGATGGAGCAGAGGAGAAGGTCAGATGGAGCAGAGGAGGAGAAGGTGGAGCAGAGGAGAAGGTCAGATGGAGCAGAGGAGGAGAAGGTGGAGCAGAAGAGAAGGTCAGATGGGGCAGAGGAGGAGAAGAAGGAGCAGAGGAGGGTCAGATGGAGCAGAGGAGGGTCAGACGGCGCAGAGGAGAAGGTCAGATGGAGCAGAGGAGAAGGTCAGATGGAGCAGAGGAGGATCAGATGGAGCAGAGGAGAAGGTCAGATGGAGTAGAGAAGAAGGTCAGATGGAGCAGAGGAGGAGAAGATGGAGCAGAGGAGAAGGTCAGATGGAGCAGAGGAGAAGGTCAGGTGGAGCAGAGGAGAAGGTCAGATGGAGCAGAGGAGGGTCAGACGGAGCAGAGGAGAAGGTCAGACGGAGCAGAGGAGAAGGTCAGATGGAGCAGAGGAGAAGGTCAGATGGAGCAGAGGAGAAGGTCAGATGGAGCAGAGGAGAAGGTCAGATGGAGCAGAGGAGGGTCAGATGGAGCAGAGGATTCAGACTTTGCAGGTTTTATCTCAGACGTCGGTTTTATCAGTGAAACAGGAAACTGCAGGAATCTAGAATGTGGCATTTACGACGTCTGTTTAAACTATTTTCCTCAGCGCTGAGACGAGGACCCTGAAGTCTGGGTTTAGACCTGGTTTAGACCTGCTTTAGGCCTGGTTAAGACCTGGTTAAGACCTGGTCCAGTCCAGGTTTAGTCCTGGTTCAGTCCTGGTTTTGACCTGGTTTAGACCTGAATAACCTGGTTTAGACCCGGTTTGGACCTGGTTTGGACCTGGTTTAGACCTGGTTTAGACCCGGTTTAGACCCGGTTTGGACCTGGTTTAGACCTTGTTTAGACCTGGTTTAGACCTGGTTTGGATGACATTTAGTTCTCATTTAGTTCTGATGAAAACCGCAGAGTTGTGTTTTTCTCTGAACTTTGACTCAGCGTTTACCCACTTCCTGGAACTGTCACTCTCTCCTCCTCCTCCTCCTCCTCTTCTTCCTGCTCTCCTCTCTCTCCATCTCCTCCTCCTCTCCCTCCCTCTCTCCTCTCTCTCCATCTCCTCCTCCTCTCCCTCCCTCTCTCCTCTCCTCTCCTCTCTCTCCATCTCCTCCTCCTCTCCCTCCCTCTCTCCTCTCCTCTCTCTCCATCTCCTCCTCCTCTCCCTCCCTCTCTCCTCTCTCTCCATCTCCTCCTCCTCTCCCTCCCTCTCTCCTCTCCTCTCTCTCCTCCACCTCCTCCCTCCATCACATCCTGCAGTCTGAATCAGACCCTCTGTGCACGAGGCTTTACTTCATCACATTTGTGTTTATTATTGTTAAACTCGCCACAGTCTGATGATGATCTGATTTATGGACCTGTTCTTTAAACTGTTCTTCTAAGATCTTTAAACTGTTCTTCTCAGATCTTTAAACTGTTCTTCTCAGATCTTTAAACTGTTCTTCTCAGATCTTTAAACTGTTCTTCTCAGATCTTTAAACTGTTCTTCTCAGATCTTTCTCCATGTTATAAGACCGTCTTTCCTGGACTATAAGACGCTACTGTTTTCACACATTTTGAACCCTGCGGCTTAAACACTGATGCGGCGAATTTATGGACGGATTATTTGTTTATGGACACACAGATGCGCGAGAGCAGAAAGTGCCGCTGTCCGTGCGGTGAACATGAAGACCTGGTTTAGACCTGGTTTTGACAGCCTCAGTTTTTCATGGCTTTAGTCAGAACATAAACTCTCACCAGTGCGTCAAAACAATGAGATTTACTGATTTTTATAAAGAAATAGAATTAACATTATGCAGAATTGAGTTTAAGATGATTTAAGTGACGTGTAAAGAGCCAAACGGGATGTGGTGGTGAGGGGGAGATGTTCTCGTTCATCAAACCGCAGACACGGGTTTATTTTGCAGCATGACACAGAAGCAGGTTCCCCTTTTTACCCAGAATTCTGTTCACTGACAAAGGCATCGAAACCAAGCCTGATTCTGGTGTTTTTTGGGGGATTTAGTGTGAAAAAATAACAGAATTTGATCAGTGTTTTCAGTGAGGGGAGGGCATCTGTTCCTGATGCCTCCTGGACGCCTCCCTCAGGAGGTGTTCCGGGCATGTCCCACCGGGAGGAGGCCCCGGGGAAGACCCAGGACACTCTGGAGGGACTATGTCTCTCGGCTGGCCTGGGAACGCCTTGGGGTCCCCCCGGAGGAGCTGGAGGAAGTGTCCGGGGTGAAGGAAGTCTGGGAGTCCCTGTTTAGACTGTTGCCCCCACGACCGACCCCGGATAAGAGGAAGAAAATGGAAGGATGGTTCTATTTTACGCAAAAACTGTTTCCTCCTCAAAAACAGACCTGGAGTTGTGTTTGTTTCATTCACATGTTTGAGGAACTCTTTATTATTAGTCTGTTTACATCTCCAAAGCTCCAAACGCTCTGTTCCACCTTGTGATGTCATCAAGTGGTAGTTTCCAAGTGAACAGCTCCTTTTACCTTTAGTTCAGTAGAGATTTAAATTCCAGGGCTGAAATGATCCAAATGATTCTAGTGAAGGTGTGTGGAGTTTAAAAACACAGTGGAGCACTTCCTGTATTCTGCCCTACAGAGGCCGTTCAGATGCCCTCCCTCTGTGTTTGTCAGAGGAACAGTAATGATCCGTGTTTACCAGTTAAAAAAACAGGATGAGGTGGTGTGAGAGAACTTATTTGAGGAGAAATTTTACCTCCAAAACATTCGGTATTTTAGTTTCAGTGTTGAATAAGAAATAGAGAATGTTTCAGGTGTGTATTTTGTCCCGTTTCAGGATTAGACCCAAAAACCTGCTGCTGAATCTGTGAGTCGTGTGAAACTCTGCAGTGAAACAACAGAACAGCAGTGAGAACGTTCTGAGCTCCAGTTTCTGCACTTTTCCTCTGAAACGCTGAAGAAACTGGAGCTACCGCAAATATCACATCAACATTTCCCAAAACCAAAACAGCCGAGCCAAAAAAGTTTGTCACCAAATTAAACAGGAAAACATGAAGGTGTTTTTATGGTTTTAACCGGGACTGAACCAGGACTAAACCAGGACTAAAGCAGGACTAAACCAGGACTGAACCAGGACTGAACCAGGACTCAACCTGGACTAAACCAGGACTGAACCAGGACTAAACCAGGACTAAACCAGGACTGAACCAGGACTGAACCAGGACTAAACCAGGACTGAACCAGGACTGAACCAGGACTGAACCAGGACTAAACCAGGACTAAACCAGGACAGTTACTGCGTTTTTCCTTTGTAGGGCACAGGACCACATGATGACATCACAAGGTGGAACAGAGTGTTTTCAGTTTGAGAGAAGAACTCGTGTTAAATCTGCAGGTTTGTGTTAAACATGTGAATGAAACAAACACAACTCCAGGTGTGTGAGGAGGAAACGACAGTAGAACATCAGAAAACAGCGTCTTATTCTAAAAAGATGGAAACAGGTGCAGTGACTTCCTCACACCTCCTCCTCCTCGTCATGTTTTATGTATTTTCCTGAATAACTTTAGAACAGGGGCCTCCAAGCGACTTACATTTACAAAAAGAAAACGCCAAAGAGCGACTAATTTTAGCGATCACAAGAAACTGAACACAGGAAAACCTTCGTCCAAACACAAACCTTCATCCATGTGCTCAAAGTTTGGACTCAAAACGACACATTTACAATGATTCATCAAATTTAAGTCATTTTAAGTCATTCAGCACAACACGTATAATTCAGGAATCCCTTGGCGAGCTGCTTGGAACAGGTGGAGAGCTACAGGTTGGAGACCCCGGCTTTAGAACGATCTGGAGCTGGATCAGAACAAGTCTAAGACCACATGGACTCGTATTTATGACAGGCCGTTTTAACATTTAAACACTAAGTTTGACGATCTGGAATTAATGTTGTCGATATCAACGTCTTTCCGACTAGGCGTAATTTAATATTGGACAGTGGGAATTGTCGTTTGAGAAATCTGGAACGTCATTTTGAGACGAAACGCCAGAGAAATCTGCAGTTCAGTTCTGACCAGGCAAAACGGAGTTACAAATATCTGGAATTACGTCATTGAACACGACGTTCAACTCGTCACATGATAAATGACAATCGCAGATATTTGTTATTCAGTTTTGACTGGGCAGATTGAAAGTTAAAAATATCTCAAACGTCTTTATGACTCGTTGTGCCTGACGTTGTTCTAGTTTTATCTTTAATTGTGTCACTTCCCCTTCCTGCCACATTCTCGTTTCGTTCTTGTTTCTTGTTAGAAGCAGAAATGGCGTTGGCTGAAATCGAAAAAGCCACTAGAAAATGTCATGAAATCGAACGAGCCCTCACACGAGGGATTTGTGGAGAGCGAGAACATCGTTTGATTGAAAACTGCAAAACAAATATCCAAAAAATAGAACATTTCCATGAACAGCGACAGGAGCCGTGTGGAAATGCTCCGCTCCCGCCTAAAGTGGATCATTTTCATACAAATATCTGCGACGTCATTTGGCCAAATCAAAACTCCAGTTCAAGATTTCTGTAATTATATTTTGACTAGGCACAATCACGTTTACGGATATCTCCAATTTCAGATCTCTCTAATCAAAATTCATTACAAGATATCTAAAATCTGATGAGAGAAATCTACAACTAAATTATGACGATCCCAAACTCCAGTTATAGACATCTACAACGCCATTTTTATAGTCAAAGCTTAATTTAACATATCTGAAAAGAAGCATGTAGATCTTCAAAGGAGGTGAATTAAAATTATCTTGAACTTGAGTTTTGACGAGTCAGAATCAAACTGTAGATTTTTCAAACTGGAATTACAAATCTCTATAATTCAGCTGTACAAATCTGTAACGTACGTTGTGAATATCTGTAATTATGAAACTCAAACGAAGGGCAAAGGTGACGACATCTGGGAAGAATATGGTTGTGGAAATCTAAAATGTTCTTTCTGATTGGGCAAAACTAAGTTAGCGATATCTGCAATACAAATCCAGCTTAGCGTTTAAAAGTTAAAATGGTTTGCCATACGTACTGGTGGTTTTCAGATTCTAGAATGTGATGATGTCGTGCTCGCAGATGGTGTTTCCTGTTGGTCACATTGTCCTTCGCCATGAAATATCCAAAAGGTAAATTCACAAAAGTTGAACCTGAACATTTCCATGAGTGTCTCGAAGAATTCGCTGTATGGCAACAAAAATCTGCATTTGAACAATATTAATTTTAACTGCCCCCCGTCTCTAAATCACATTGGTCTATAGAATGTTGTGACGTCGTCTGAAACCCAACAACACGACCATGGAGCGAAACCCATACCGGACCTCTGAGGGATTACCACGTAACACCACATGGGAGTAGAAAAGAAAGTAAGACCATTTAATGTGGAAAATCACAGGAGAAAAAAGAGTTTTTTATTTTCATCGTGGGGTCAGAATCGGTATTGAGTATCGAGTCTGTTCCTTAGTACTGAAATCGAGTTTGGGCGGAGATTGGTGGTAGGGGAAAACTTTTCAAGGAGACTCCTGCACACTTGGTTTTCTTTTATTAATACAACGTTTCGGTCCCTCTGACCTTCCTCAGGCATCAGATAAACTCATTAAGAAGTTGCTGATACGATACAAAACTCGATACAGTGCACTTTCGATTCGATTCGATATATTTCAAATCGATTCAATACGGTTCAATAAAAAATAATCATAAATCATAGCTGTGATACTAAAAGTAGCCAAACCAGGACTAAACCAGGACCAAACCAGGACTAAACCAGGACCAAACCAGGACCAAACCAGGTCTAAACCAGGCCCAAACCAGGACCAAACCAGGACTAAACCAGGACTAGACCAGGACTAGACCAGGACTAGACCAGGCTGTGGGTCACAGTGGGTGTGGGAGATCGGCAAAATGGCATCTTGAAAATCAGTGATTAAAGATTCCTCAAACATGAATCACTCCAAAAAGAACTTCAGAGGGTCAATGAGAAGAAACGACTAGAACCTGGAGAAACATCTGAGGAGAACAGTTTAAAGAACAGGTCTGCTCCTAAAACACGTTCTAAACGTGTCCTACAAACGTGTGCGTCCTCACTGAGCATGTGCAGAAGCGTCCCGCCGCCTGAGCCGTAATCTTCTTAACCTCACTCTCTCTGTCTCTCTCTTTCTGTCACAAACGCTTAAAGCTGCATTAGGGAGCTTTTCAGGCGGAGTGTCTGCTGCCTGCTCGTCTCCATGGAGATGATAGTGCTTCGTCTGGAATGTTCCGCAGTGGCTTTAAGCGTCTCTACAGGAAAAGGAGCTGAAATGACCCTGATTCTGAGACAAAGGTGTTGATTCAAGAACAAAACCAGAGCAGATTTAAACTAAACCGGTCCAAAGTCCAGACCTCGGATCAAACCAGGACTGAACCAGGACTGAACCAGGACTAAACCAGGACTGAACCAGGACTGAACCAGGACTTAGTCAGAGTGAAATCAAGTTTGTTCATGTTATCCAAAGTGTTATCGTTGGTTTTCAGATTGTAGAATGTGATGATGTCATACTTCCAGACGGAGACAAAAGGCAGATTTCTCCATTGATAAAATTTTTTACTTTACTTTTCATACTTTAACATGAAATCTCCAAAAAATAAATTCACAAATGTTGAATCTGATAATTTCCACGACAACACAAAATCTGTATTTTAACAAGAGCCCACATTACAACATTTTCTGATCTGTTCTAATGTTGTTTCCTCAACTTCAGGTCTGGAATTTTCAATCTCCGCTGAACTAAAGGTAAAAGGAGCTGTTAAAACTATCACTTGATGACATCACAAGGTGGAACAGAGCGTTTGGAGCTTTGGAGATGTAGACAGACTAATAATAAAGAGTTCCTCAAACATGTGAATGAAACAAACACAACTCCAGGTCTGTTTTTGAGGAGGAAACAACATTAGAACTTGACTTAAATCTACAGGAGTCAGTTTTGTGTGATTTAGGAGGTTTAATGCACCGGTCACACTGAATCCTTTTGGACTCAGTATTTGAATGAGTTCCTCCTCATTCACACTCGGTGGTGGTGGATTCTGGAGCCACAGCTGCCTTGGGGCGACAGATACTGTACAATGAGCCAAAGCGCTTATCTGGAACTAAACCAGGACTAAATGAGGCCCAAAACAAAACCAGGACTCTACAGGACTAAATACATCCAGAGGGTTCAAGTGCCAGCAAGACTAACCTAGGACTAAACCAGCTCTAAACCAGGTCTAAACCAGTACCAAACCAGACCACAGCAATAAACCAGCCTAACCTAAAACAGGTCTAAACCAGGACTAATCCAGGACTAAACCAGAACTAAAACAGGTCTAAACTAGGTCTAAACCAGGAAGTTGGATGAAGACAACAGCGTGGACTGAATAATTGGGGAAAAAAATGCAATAAACTAGATCTAAACCAGTCTAAACCAAGTCTAAACCAGGTCTTAATCAGGTCTAAACCAGGACCGAACCATAAATAAACTATGAATAAATCAGGATTAAACCAAGTCTAAACCAGGATGAAAGCAGGACTAAACCAGGTCTAAAGCAGGCCTAAACCGGGACTAAACCAGGTCTAAACCAGGTCTAAACCAGGACTAAACCAGGACTAAACCAAGTCTGCACCAGCCCGGGTGTGTGGCTCTGTACCTGCGGCCGGGGCGGACAGCAGCAGGGCGCAGATGAGGACTCCAGTTCCCATGGTGCCCCGCGGCCCACCGTTTCTCCGATGCCCCGTGAATAACCTCCGAGCGCTCCTCTCCGGTCTCCAAACTGCCTTCCCCCGCGCTCCCTTCACCGAAAAGCGGCGGAGACGTGCGGAAAAGTCCGCTCCAAAAGTCCGCTCCGTGCGCCTTTACGCAGTGTCCTGCGCCCGGCTCAGTGCGGATTTTATCCCCGTCCTCTGGCCTCTTCTACCGGGGAGATCAGGGCAGTTTTTTCCTCTTCTGCGCTCCCTCCATCACCCCCCAGTCCGCTTTGGGATCGGCTAGTCCTGGTTTAGTCCCTGATAAGTCCCGGTTTAGTTCTGGTTTAGTCCCGGTGCGTCAGGCCGGTCCGAGGCGCAGGACTTGGCCGCTCTTGGGGACGTGTTTCAGGGGTAAACTCCGGAGCAAACAGACCCCTACACTGGAACTCGACTGGAATCTCACTCAGCGTCAATGACAGAGACAGGCGGGCGCTTCCGGTGCGCCACTTCACAATAAAAGTCTTTAAGTTACCGTAATTTAAAAGCAGATTTTCACTTGTCAAACAGAACAGCAGAATGTGATGTCCCGCGCTCAGACGGAGCAGAGTCACGTTCTGTCTCACTCTGTGGTATTTTTTTTTATAAGAAATCTCCAAAAGTCAAATCCACAAATGTGTTTTTTTTCCCCTGATCATTTGTATCGGTGACAAGCTACAACACCTGGCAGGGCATCTGACACACCACGGCATCTGGAAGGGCATCTGACACACCACAACAACTGCAGATTAGAATCAGAATCAGAAAAGCTTTTATTGCCATTGTCAGTGAACACAATTCACAGACTAGGAACTTGCTTTGGTGATGAGGTGCAACATAGAACACTGAATAATAATAATAATAATAATAATAATAATAATAATAATAATAATAATAATAATATAGAGTAGAGATATCACTATAAAAATATATATATATAATAAAGTATCACTATTTAAAAATAAAGTAAGAGCATGCAGAAAAGATTAAGATATATAATAAAAAAAATAAAAATACTCAAGTATATACAGAGCATCAGAACAACAGTGCAAACTGACAGTGCAAAAGATCAAGTGACGTGACATGACTTATTTAAAGTGACTGATGTTATAAAGTGTCCTTAGTACAGGTGTTATAAAGTGACCTTAGTACAGGTGTTATAAAGTGTCCTTAGTACAGGTGTTATAAAGTGACCTTAGTACAGGTGTTATAAAGTGTCCTTAGTACAGGTGTTATAAAGTGACCTTAGTACAGGTGTTATAAAGTGTCCTTAGTACAGGTGTTATAAAGTGTCCTTAGTACAGGTGTTATAAAGTGTCC
This sequence comes from Taenioides sp. WSHXM2023, assembly GCA_029959045.1. Classification (NCBI taxonomy): domain Eukaryota; kingdom Metazoa; phylum Chordata; class Actinopteri; order Gobiiformes; family Gobiidae; genus Taenioides; species Taenioides sp. WSHXM2023. The sequence continues at coordinate 33,835,691 of CM057089.1, forward strand.
TTAGTACAGGTGTTATAAAGTGACCTTAGTACAGGTGTTATAAAGTGTCCTTAGTACAGGTGTTATAAAGTGTCCTTAGTACAGGTGTTATAAAGTGATCTTAGTACAGGTGTTATAAAGTGTCCTTAGTACAGGTGTTATAAAGTGTCCTTAGTACAGGTGTTATAAAGTGTCCTTAGTACAGGTGTTATAAAGTGTCCTTAGTACAGGTGTTATAAAGTGTCCTTAGTACAGGTGTTATAAAGTGATCTTAGTACAGGTGTTATAAAGTGTCCTTAGTACAGGTGTTATAAAGTGTCCTTAGTACAGGTGTTATAAAGTGTCCTTAGTACAGGTGTTATAAAGTGATCTTAGTACAGGTGTTATAAAGTGACCTTAGTACAGGTGTTATAAAGTGTCCTTAGTACAGGTGTTATAAAGTGTCCTTAGTACAGGTGTTATAAAGTGTCCTTAGTACAGGTGTTATAAAGTGTCCTTAGTACAGGTGTTATAAAGTGTTCATAAAGTGTTATTATTAACTAGAGACATTTGACCTGCTCCCATCTCAGCCGAACACTACAGGGATACAGAAGGGTGGAAGGACATCTGACACACAGGGATACGGGATGGGAGGGCATCTGACACACAGGGATACACGCAGAACACCCCCAGCAGCAAAGCACACACCCGCTCCTCACCAAACCCTCCTCAGTTCCAGCTTCTCTTACATTTCTATTCCATTGTGTTTCTCAAACGGTGGGACGCGAGCTCCTTCTGATGAAATGTTTAGTTTTCTACAGTTTTTATTTTATTTATAATATTTTCATAATTTAGAATCACTTTTATTCACTTGTTGATCCTCCTTTGGGTCGTTTCTTGGTTTAAACCTGCTCTACGTCACTTCCCCGGCGTACGCTCAGGTACGGAAATGTTATGGCTTTGTCCAGAATGTTCCACCGTATGGCATTAAACGCTTCCATCTCCATGGAATCAAGTAGGAAAAAACAACCAGGCCAAGTTACAGGTCAGATCTGTGGAGAGGCGACTCCGCTCACAGTAACAATGTTTGGAGGGCATTATTTTTAAAGAATTAAACATACGAGTTGAAAAATTATTAAGTCCGATCTCAAGTTTAATGCCGTACTGTGTAACATCTCCATGGAGACAAGCAGATGGCAGACCCTCCCCCCGAAAAGTTACACGTGCACCTTTGAGAACACTGTTAAAATACTAAAGTGCTTTTATTGTGAAGGCCTGAGCGTAAACAGGAAGCGCTGCAGGACCCGCGCTCACCTGTCCGGACTGACATCATGATCCCCGTGTGCGCATGCGCAGTGTCAGTCCAGCCGCAGGTTCACGCGGGTTCATCTCAGAATCTGAACCAAAACTCACGGGAGCCCGGAGGAGTAATAACTGTAGTAATAATAATAGTAATAGTAGTAGTAATAGTAGTAGCACCAGTAGAAATAATAGTAATAGTAATAACAGCAGTACTAGTAATAGTAATAATAGTAGAAGCAGACATAGTAGGAGCAATAGTAGTAGTAATAGTAGCAGCAGTAGTAGTAATAATAGTAGTAGTAATAGTAACAATAGTAATAGTAGTAGTAATAATAGTAATAACAGCAGTAGTAATAATAGTAATAGTAGTAGAAGCAGACATAGTAGTAGTAGTAATTTAGTAACAATAGTACAACAAACTCCACAGACGGGGGAGTTGTATTAAAAATCGTTTACTAATTATTACTTTTAAACCGTGACACTCATGAGCACAGGCCAGTTGAACCAGAAACCTTCTTGCTGTGAGGTGAGTGCGCTAACCACTCTGCCACTGTGAGAATTAGAGTGACTTTGTAAAAATGCCCAGATCAAAACCCGCTGAACCATAAACCAGGACTCAGACTAAACGAGAACTCGACCAGGTCTAAATCAGGACTGAGAGTCACAAGGTACAAAAAGTTTTATTTGAAGTGAAATATTCTAAACACACGAGCAGCAGACGCGACGTTTTTCCATCTTAACCAGAGACTGTTTATGTTTATACAGACTCTGTACGTGTGCTTATACATGAAGGTCTAGGGACAAAACTCTGACAAACTCAGTTTGTTTAAACGTTTAAATGTGGAGCAGCTTCAGAAAAGTCAAAGAGAAAAGATTTTATAAAACACTCCTCTCCTCAGTACCAGCTTCTCTTAAATACAACAGTAATAGCTAATACTCCCTACAACTGTACAACAACTCACCCTTATGGGACAGATAATACTCCCTACAACTGTACAACAACTCACCCTTATGGGACAGATAATACTCCCTACAACTGTACAACAACTCACCCTTATGTAACAGATAATACTCCCTACAACTGTACAACTCCTCACCCTTATGTCACAGATAATACTCCCTACAACTGTACAACTCCTCACCCTTATGTCACAGATAATACTCCCTACAACTGTACAACTCCTCACCCTTATGTCACAGATAATACTCCCTACAACTGTACAACTCCTCACCCTTATGTCACAGATAATACTCCCTACAACTGTACAACTCCTCACCCTTATGTCACAGATAATACTCCCTACAACTGTACAACTCCTCACCCTTATGTCACAGATAATACTCCCTACAACTGTACAACTCCTCACCCTTGTCACAGATAATACTCCCTACAACTGTACAACTCCTCACCCTTATGTCACAGATAATACTCCCTACAACTGTACAACTCCTCACCCTTATGTCACAGATAATACTCCCTACAACTGTACAACTCCTCACCCTTATGTCACAGATAATACTCCCTACAACTGTACAACTCCTCACCCTTATGTCACAGATAATACTCCCTACAACTGTACAACTCCTCACCCTTATGTCACAGATAATACTCCCTACAACTGTACAACTCCTCACCCTTATGTCACAGATAACTTTATGTCCTGTCAATCATTTCATTGTTGCACTTTGTTTATAGCTGTGATTTTATATTATTACTTATTTTTCTATTTTATTTTGACTTGTACATTTACACTTGTATAATTCTGTCTTATTTGACACGCGTCTCTTGCTCTTTTTTGTTACTTTAGAATTTATTATTACCATTTATACTTTTTACTCTGTTATTATATTATATTGTGATGTTTAGTGTCTGTGTTCAAATAATTTTCCTTGTGGATCAATAAAGTTTATCTAAATCTAAATCTTCTACAGTTTTTATTTTATTTATAATATTTTCATAATTTAGAAACACTTTTATTCACTTGTTGATCCTCCTTTGGGTCGTTTCTTGGTTTAAACCTGCTCTACGTCACTTCCCACGGCGTACGCTCAGGTATGGAAATGTTATGGCTTTGTCCAGAATGTTCCACCGTATGGCATTAAACGCTTCCATCTCCAAGGAATCAAGTAGGAAAAAACAACCAGGCCAAGTTACAGGTCAGATCTATGGAGAGGTTTAAATGTGGAGCAGTTTAAGAAAAGTCTAAGACAAAAGATTTTATAAAACAGGCACATTTGTGATTAGATTTTACATTTACATTTTATTAAAATTTTTGTTCAAAATAAATGGAATGTGAGGTTTGCATTTGGACGCTTTTCTTTCAATTCACATTTTTATCATATAGAAATTTTAGTGTTATCTGTAGAATCTGGTCAAAATGAAGGAGGGCTGAACGATCTGGAAAATATCAAAATCCAGATTTTTCTGACAAACACTGACTGTGATTCGATTTGCGTTTTATATTTTATTTACAGGATTCTGTTCAAAGTTCAAACATTTTAAACACGTCCAGAAGAACAAGACAAACTAACACAGAATCACATTTCAGAACATTTGTACAGATCTGAACGACAGGGTCAGACGTTTTTTATGCAGAAGAAAACAGGAGAGTTTGTTTGTGGAGGAAATTATGGAACTTAAACTTTCAGCCTTTGATTTTCTCATTGCGTCAACTCAGATTTAGATTGTGTTTATTATTATTCATCTTGCAGCCCTATTTTATCCATATTAAAATGTATTTGAGATTAGAAATTAGGAACCGTTAGTGCAGATTGGCAGCCTCCTCTCTGTCAGTGTGCCCCGGATGCCCTCCCTGTGGTCCTGTTTTAGTCCGGGTTCAGTACTTGTTCTGGCTGAGCTGCCTGTACAGTTGGATGGTGAGCAGTTGGATCTCGGCGTCTCCGGGTTTCATGTCTATCGCTCGCAGGAAGTGGCCGAGGGCTTCTTCCTGTCGTCCTCGCGTCAGACACTCTCTCCCCCTCTTCACCTCCGTCTCGTAATCCTCCTGTTTCTCCTCCTCCTCCGTTTGAGCCCCGAGTTTGTCCATCCGCTCGCCCGAGGACAGCTCTGCGTCTCCGGTCGACTCGTCCACGCTCTGCTGGAAAAACGGAAAATTTAAATCCTGAATATTTAAAGGCTCCATATTACGCCGCTTTGTGTTCTAATGGAGTTTCCTCATCACAAACAGGCCTGGAGTTGTGTTTTGAGTTCTCCTCTCAAACGGAAAACACTGTTCCACCTTGTGATGTCATCATGTGGTGATGCAGGAAGTGCTCCACTGTGTTTTTAAACTCCACACACCTTCACTAGAATCATTTGGATCATTTCAGTCCTGGAATTGCTGATCTCGACTGAACTAAAGGTAAAAGGAGCTGTTCACTTGAAAACTACCACTTGATGACATCACAAGGTGGAACAGAGCGTTTGGAGCTTTGGAGATGTGGACAGATGAATAATAAAGAGTTCCTCAAACATGTGAATGAAACAAAACACAACTCCAGGTCTGTTTTTGAGGAGGAAACAACATTAGAACATGGATTAACACTATTAGAGTCAGTTTGTATAATATAGGATGTTTAATGAACATCTGTATTTAAAAGTGTAAATGTGGCGGATTACAAAACAAAAACAAATAAATTCTGATCAGAAACAGGACTTAAACCAGCAGAGGGCAGCAGAGTGGTTATGAGTGAACAGACTGCAGCGGCCTAAATCCTCTCTCCTCCTTGGTCCTTATGGTTGACCTCATGACAAAGTTCTCTGAGATCAAGGCAAAGGAGAAGGAAGGACATTTCTCTTTCCTCGCTTCCTTCTCCTCGATTCTCCAGGAAATGGGTGAGGAAGTCCTGCCCACAGAGGAGACACAGCGAGGAGAGAGGATCTAAACTCCGCACTGAGACCAGTAAAGTTTGATTCTTTTCTCTGGCGTCTGCTCCTGAAGCCTCCCTCAGGTTTACGCCTTCATTCCGGGATTTTCTTTGGGATACTTAATATGACATATTTGATTGACAGCTGAAAAACGTAGGATTGAGGAGAGGAATCAAGGAGAAGGAAGTGAGGAAAGAGAAATGAGACACGGCCAAGGAAAGAGGTCATTCTTGCTCCTTTCGGTTGGGCCCTGTATTAAAGTGCAATACCTGTGCCTCCTCCTCTTCCTCCTCTTCGCCCTCCGTGTTCAGGGTCTCTCCACTCGGTTCAGACTCTTCACACGTCAAACCAAACTCGCCCTCTTCCTCCTCTTCATCGCCCACAGACACGCCCCCTCTGGACTCCTCTTCATCACCCTCTTCAGGCTGGGGGCACAAAATCAATGTTAAAACCACCAATTCTGATGAAGATCAAGTTCTAGAACAACTCAAGAAAAGGTCTGTCTTTGTCCTTTTGAAAGGTCCGATATTACGCAAAACTGACACTTGTAGCTTTAAGTCGTGTTATAATGTCGTTTCCTCCTCAAAAACAGACCTGGAGTTGTGTTTTGTTTCATTAGTTTGGATAATCCTTTATTAATTAGTCTGTGTACGTCTCCAGAACTCAAAACGTTCTGTTCCACCTTGTGATGTCATGAAGTGGTAGTTTTCAAGTGAACAGCTCCTTTTACCTTTAGTTCAGTAGAGATCGGCAATTCCAGGTCTGAAATGATCCAAATGATTCTAGTGAAGGTGTGTGGAGTTTAAAAACACAGTGGAGCACTTCCTGTATCACCACATGATGACATCACAAGGTGGAACAGAGTGTTTTCTGTTTGAGAGAAGAACTCACTCTAAATATGCAGGGTTTGTGTGTTAAACATGTGAGAGGAAAAAATAAAACAGAAAACACATCAAAGTTCCTGTAGAGGTGCAAATGCAAGGAACAGCAATTTAAAAGTGAAAAAAATAGCACACTCAGATGGCTGATGTCCAAAAGCCTTTTTTAATCCCCATATTACACTTCGGTAAAAAGCCTTCGTCAGATCATTTATATACTGTGGTCATTTTTTTCACTTTTAAACAAGTGAATGAAACAAAACACAACTCCAGCTCTGTTTGTGATGAGGAAACGACATTAGAACTGATCAGAAAACCGCGTCATATGGGCCTTGAACTTGATTTGAAGACTCTTCGAAAGCACATAAGGTTTTCATACTAGTTTTGTATCAACATTTTTGCTTTACCTGTGCGTCCTCAGACTCCTCCTCTCCCTCTGACTCCTCCTCCTCCATCTCTTCGTGGTCCCGTGCGCTCCCTCCGCTCTTCTCTTCCTCTTCCTGTTTGTCGATGTCATCAATCAGCGACATCACAAACGACCGTCTGGAGGCGACTGACGCGTTCAGACTTTTCCTCGATCGGTTCAGAGTCGCGGCGGCAGCTTTCGGGGTCGACGCTCCCAACATGTGAAACGATTCTTCGAAATCCTTCCCGTTCGGATTCTCCTGCCCCTCCTCTTCGTCGTCTTCGTCATCGCTATATATCCTCGCCACTCGCTTCTTTCTTGCCGTGGCAACAATAGAATCATTCTCCGAAGTGTTCATCTCCAAAGCATCGCTAATTATGGACTTTTCCTTGTTGTGATGCTCCGCTAACGACCCGTCAACATTAAAACTACCTTCTAGCTGTAGTTTGGACAGAATCTCCCTCTCCTCTTCCTCGGTTTGCTTCTGATCGTGGAAAATATCGTTATCTGACATTACGCTGTCATCGTCCAATTGCAAGTTAAAATCTCCTTCCAAAGAGTCCATGACGTAGCTAGAATTTGGCCCATTTTCAGATTTTAAGCTAGCTTGCAACATGGAAAGACGCTTGTTCTTTAGAGGCGTACCATGGAACTCGCCCAGGTCCATTTTAGCTTGTTGCGGTTTTTCGTTATCGTCGGCGGTGAAATAACTCAAGCTGCTATCTCCAGTCGATTGGTCAATTTTGTGATTTTCAGCGATTCCATTTTCAGACAAATTTTCCATCATGTTTTTAAAGCCATTTTGTACTTCTGATTTATTTTCGAGATTTTGCGCAGAAGTGTCCATCACTTCTTCAATGGAATCCTCGATGACCAAATTATTCATGGAGCCATTTTCTATTTCCTGTACACTGTTTTCGTGTCCATTTATCGCACTGAAGTTTTGATCGTTTTCTTGTGCTTCCAAATCATTCATAGACACATCTCCATTGTGAACAAAGCAGGGCATTTCTGGTTTGACGTTTCGAGTAGGGTGGAGGTCATTTTGTTGGAAGCCGTTTTGTGGAGTCTCGTCATCAGAAATCACCACTTCTTCATGATCTGTGGAGTTTCGTTCCATAAAGTTTTGAGAGTTGCGCCTTTCCGTTTTGATTCTGCGCGTTTCTTCTTGTAACTCGTGGCTGTTTTCGTTGGCCTCTTCGCTGCTCTGCTCCACCGTCAGGTCGATCGTGTTCTTCTCCATTGACCCGGACCGGTCCAGATCCACCACAGCCCCGGGGTTCTGGTACGAGTGAGACCCAGGACTCTCCAAATCCTGGTGAGAAAAAAACACATGAGTTACATTAGCAAGAAAGACCAAGTGGGTCATAACAAATACTAAATGGACTTATCACTCAATACATGAGGGAACACTACTGTTTGGGGGACAATATTGTGGGGTTTTTTTTGCACTAGTGGGGGAATTTTTTATTTTTCTGTTCTATGATGATATTTGAGTTATTTATGCATTGTAGTTTGCGTTTAACAATAATAATATTTTGTGATTCTTTAAAAATAATTCTTCTTTATGATTTGGTTTCAATAATATCGTTTATCGTCTATATTTACTTCAACAATATATCGCACCTCTATACCTTAGGGGGGGCTCATATTATGCTATTTTCTGATCTGTTATAATGTTTTGTAATCAAGAATATACCTGGAGTTGTGTTTTGTTTCATTCACACGTTTAACACACAAAGCCTTCATTTAGGCTGTTTTTTCTCTCAAACGCAAAACACTCTGTTCCACCTTATGATGAGGAAGATCTCGTTTTTTTAAACTCTATTCACTTCAATAACTAGAGTTTTTTAAACTCTATTCACTAGAATCATTTGGATGATTTCAGTCCTGCCCAACTGAACTAAAGGTTAAAGAAGCTGTTAACTTGAAAACTACCACTACATGAGAGGTGGAACAGAGCGTTTCGAGCGTTGGAGATGTTGACGAACTAATAATAAAGGGTTACTGAAACGTGTGAATGAAACAAAACTCTGGGTCTGTTGATGATATTCTAACATTCTAACAAGTCAATTTTGCATAATATACCGTCTCATGGTGCACTTTGAACTTCTTGTACATGTTTTTAAACTACAAATTGCAAATAAACTAACCAAAACGCTCAAAAGGTCCACAGTCCAGGAGTGTTCTGACCTGTGTGGGATATCGGGGCTTCCTCTCTCTGGGCGGTTGGTCCATCCTTAACCAGGCTGCCTCTGTGCTGGACGCCATGCTCTGTGCCAACTGTGTCTGTAACTCACACTCCGCCTTCATCAGCTCCTGCGCCTTTTGCACACGGCCCTCGATGTAGTGGTGCTCCTCCTGGTCCTCTAGGCCCTCCTCCTGGTTCACGTTCACAGAAAACATCAGGTCGTGGTCCGAAATGCCGAACATCTCCATGGCGTGAAGATGCGCGATGTGCTCGTCCAGCTCTGCGTCCGTGCGCCTCTGCCTCGAGTGTAACGCCTGAAGCTGCATCTGTGTGGTCGAAGATTTTGTGTCCTCCAGTGTGAAAAGCTCCTTCAGCTCCTGTTTGCTAAAATACCTAAACGGATTCTTCTTGTCACCTGTGTTTTGCCTGATGAGCGAATCTTTAAAAACCTGCCGTCTGTAGATTTTCTCCTCAACGGTTCCGCACGTGATCAGTCTATAAATCACAACGTTTTCCTTTTGCCCGATACGATACGCGCGGTCCACGGCTTGAGCGTCTGTGGCGGGGTTCCAGCTGGGATCGTAGATGACAACACGATTCGCCGCCGTTAGCGTGATCCCAACTCCTCCCACTTGCGTCGTTAAGAGGAAAACCGTGTAGCTCCTGTCTTTCTGGAACATCGTTATCCGGCGTTCACGTTCAGCAGTGTGCGTTATCGTACCGTCCATTCGCATGACTTTGAATCCACGGTTTTTCAAAATCCGCTCCAGGATGTCCAGAACTTTGCGGTAGTGAGCGAAAACGAGCGTGCGGTGGCCTTCTTCTCTCAACTGCTCCAAAAGTGAGAAGAGAAACACCATTTTACCCGATTCGGAGATGAGCGTGTCATCGGGTACGTTCGTGATGTCATGCCCAGAATCTCCCTCCGTGTCACCTGTGTCGTGATCATCAAGTCCAAGTTTTGCCATCGATCCCGCGGACAGCAGCCTTGGATGGTCGCACAGCTTTTTCAAAATGGTCAACTGGGCAAGCGGCGATTTGCTCGTCATTAGCAACTCTTTGATGTGATCCAGCGAAATGAACTGTCTGTAGATGTCCTCCTGCACCGCGCTCAGATACGTCCAAACTATCAGATCGTTTTTACGAGTCAATTTTGGCATCGTCACTCCAGGATTCGCCTCGTCTCTCTCCGTGCTCTCACCCCCGTCTGTGCTTTCTTGAGGGGGGTTGATCGGCTTTATCTTCTGCACTTCCGCTTTGGTTCTGCGGAGGAAGTGTGGTTTGATTATGGCCATGAGGTTCTCTGACATCCTTGAGCCGAGGGCCTTCTCTCCAGGCGTGGCGTCCTTCTCTCTCGCCCTCGTAATCGGGTTTTCGTACTCTGCTTTGAACGTCTTTGCGGTCCCCAGCAGCTCTCCTTGGCACGCGAAATCGAACAATGCCCACATCTCACGTAGATTGTTCTGCACCGGCGTTCCTGTGAGCAAAACCCTGTTCTTTGAAGGAATCGCAGACGCACTTTTTGCGGTTTTGGTCGCCGTACTTTTAATTTTGTGCGCCTCATCTAGAATCATGTAATCCCACGTGAACTCCCTTCCGTTATGCGATGATAGGATCTGCCAGTTGGTGAGCAGCATGTTGTACGTAGTGATTATAACTCCGCCTCTTCGCTGAACTTTCTCCAGATTTTTTGTGCGTTCACTTTTACTTGTCCCGTGAAACTCCTTAACCCTCATCCCCGGTGTCCATTTTGCGAACTCCTTGGTCCAGTTTGTGATCAAAGATGTCGGTACGACCAGCATCGTGAACTTAACGTGCTCCGAGTCGTACATCCCAGACAAGAACGAAATCACTTGTATGGTTTTCCCCAGGCCCATGTCGTCAGCCAGGATGCCTCCCTTGAGCCTGTCACGGTAAAGTCTGTACAAAAACGCCACGCCGTGTTTTTGGTAATCGTACAGTTTGTTGTGAAGATCTTTGAAAAGCAGCAGGCCACAGCCGTTTACGTCCACAAACTCCTCGTCTTCTTCCTCCGATTGTACCTCCGATAAAAACTCTTTGACTTTCTGGATGCGTGACTTGAGTTTGTCGCTCGGGCGGATTGCGTAGGCCTTTTCAAACAGGGTCAGGGCTTTGTGCATGTCTCCACCGCGGCCTGCAGCTTTCGCCTCCTGAACCAGTCTACGAACAGAAGAACAAGTGGAGGAAACAGGAATAGAGTAGGTCTCAAGGTCTAAAGCAGGTCTAAAAAAGATCTAAAACAATATTCATAGACCTTAAGGATTTTGGAAAAATATTTAACTGTGATTTCTCTCACCATTATTGTGATTCGATTTACGGTACATGTTTAAAAGAAGGATTCTGTCTAGAGAGCTCCAGAAGCTTTAAAATTAGAGAGAAACTGTACATGAGGAATGTTTTGTTATTTTCTGTACTACGATCAGATTTGAGCTGTAGTGGGCTGAAAAAATAACTGACTCATAGATACAAACAACTAAAGTGTTTCATTCTGCTGTTTATTCATCACAGCTTATGGTTTTAGCAATATCAGCTCATCTGTTGTAGTTCAGAAATGTCAGTTCTTTACGGTCAGACTGTGTTAAAACAAAGCTCAGGTTAAAGTCTACATTGAGTAACAGAGCGTCAGACAGAGCAGTGCCTACAGTTAGCATCAGATCCCCAGGGAATGAATGACATCAGCTGCAAAGTATCAACATTTTCTTAATAATTTGTGGAAAAAAAACTGTCTAAAAAGTCGTGTGGCTGTGGAGTGAGACTTTACCTGTTGTACGTTTCCAGAGGGTCCTCGACGTCCACACACAAAGACCTGAAACACAAAGACCTGAAACATGAGATACAGAATCATTAAGACTAAAATCAACATTAACATCAATGAAACGAACATACACGACCAGTCAAACGTTTGGACTCACCCTTTCATTCAGTGTTTGTTTCTACATATTTACTACTTTATACATTTTAAATACAGACGACATGAATTAAAATCTATGGAATTATGTAGCAAAGGGAAAAAAAGTTAAATAAAATAAAACATTTCAAATATTTCTATTCAATCCCTCAAAGCAGTCACTCTTTACTTGAGAAAAAAAAATAAAAATTAGTAGTTATTTAACTTTTTTTCTTTACTAAATACCCCGATTCATATATTTGATATCTGATGTCTTCCGTATGTATATAAAACAGCAAGTAGTACGAAAAAAAAAAAAAAACACACTTTGGACACACCCTCTCATTGAATAGCAAAAGGAGAAATTAAATTTCTCCTTTTGCTATGGATTCTACCTGGACGACTGAGGGATTCTACACACATCTCATTGAATGTTGTTTTTTTTTTTTTTCCTTTTTTCTTACTAGTTTCAACATTTTATATACACACAGAAGACATCAACTATTTGAAGCAAGATATATGGGATTATTTGGTAATGAAAAACAGTTAAATAACTCAACAAAGCAAAGGGGCTTCTTTGAGGATTTGGTTATAAAATATTTAAACAATATTCAGTAGTACTTTTCTTTTTCTTTATTGTGTATCAAATGTCGAAAGTAGGTAACATATAGAAAAAAAAAAAAAAAAAACATTGACTGAGAGACTGTGTCCATATCTTTGACTGGTGGTGTACATAGTGAGAATAGCTGGTCGCATTTCACAAGGTGGTCCAATTTTGAAAAAACACAGTTTTCCTAAATAAATGCTTATGTTGTTGACTTTGTGTTGCAATAATATACATGTTCTATATACCAATACAAAGCTAAGATCACCATCTTTCTAATAAAGTGATTTCTGATGAGCTGTGGAAAAAATCAGAGTCAGCAGTAAGCCTCAAACTTACATGCTGATGTGATTTCGGAATGTCCCCTGTGACATGCTGGTCATAAAGATTACCATTTAAACTTAACTGACCACACAAATGCTGAAGCAGCCACACACTTCATATTTTCATTTGGAAGCTGGAGGTGTTAAGCATGTTTTAAGCCCATTTGCAGGACTGTAGCTAACACACAACAGGAGTTGGAGGCCAAAGTGATATACAAGGTAAAGTGTCCCTTTTCACTTTTGGAAATGACTTTCATATCTAAAAATCATGCTAGATAGTTGGAAATGTAAGATATTGATTTGATTTTTGATGGGATAAATGCTCATAAGATGTACTTTTGACAAAAGTAAACATTGCTTGTTTTGATATAATAGTTTTGTTACACCAGATGTCTAAATTTCGGTGAAAAATTTGAAACGCAATGAATTTTTCACAAAATTGATAACTTCTTTTTGTTATTTTTGTCTTGTTATTGGTTGTGGTTTACTTTTTTCTATCAATTGAAACCATTTGTCAAATGCTCATAGTCTGAGCTTTAATTTGGTATATCACATAACCTTCTTACTGTAAAATACACTTAGGATGTAAGCTGCTGAAATTCGGTGAAAAAAATGAAACACTTGTATCTTTGCATGTGAGGGATAGAGCACTTTTAAGTGAACTTGAAAAAGTGTGTAGATATCACTGCAGTTCCTATTTGCTTCACAGAATACCTATCAGGATGAGTGGGCAAGGTGCCAGGAAGTCTAGAATTGAGCAATGCTGATCACCAAGATATCATGTCAATGTTGTTCTAGTTAAACTTTGAGTCGCACAAGTTGTTTTATTTAAGATTTATGTATTTGAATGTAGTTATCTGCATATAAATAAGTTCAGATAAGCTTCAAGTAAAGAAATTTCATATGCGTTTTATTTTAATTTTGCAGAAATGTGTATTCATTTGACTGTGGTTGTAAAACCCTGGCATCTTTATATAGCCTCACAATACTTTTGGAGGTAAATGATGTAACAGTTTTCTGCAGGTCCAGAAAATTTCATGTAATTTGGCTAAAAACTTCCAGCGTTACAGCCAGTTGATCTCATAAAGTAGAAACGGGAGAAAAAGCTGTTTAAAGTTGTAACTTTAATGATGTTATATAGTATTTATTTATAGTTTAATATCTGTTTTATAGTTAATAAATGTTTTTTCAGCTTTGACATTACTGTTTTTGAATTACCATAGGTGTAGGATCATAATATCAGTTTTTTCCAAAAATGGTATTTTTCACCCATGTCACACTTTATGGACCACCTTGTGAAATGTGACCAGCTGCAAAAACTTTATAAATCAAAATATTAGTGAAGTCTGCAAAGTGGAACTGAAACAACAGAACTACTTCAAGAGGGGGTATTTTCTGTAATACATAAGATTTAGATCACCAGGTCACCTTTTATTGAAAAATCAACACTTTTGTTTTTTGATGTTCTGAGTCTCCTCTCCCTTTGAGTCACTCCCCCTTCAGAGCTCTATCCCAACACACTCAGTGTGCGTCGCACTAATGAAACTCCTGCATCACATCAGGTTTGTCCAGTTGTTGTGTTCAGTTTTGTCTCATGTTTTTGTGTATTTATGGAGAATTGTCGTGTGGAGCCTGGGGGACGTAGACTTGTGGGCGGAGCCTCGTACAGACTCGTACTGCTAACTGCAAAATACGCTCCAGACTTTGCCAAATAAACTGTTCCTAATCCTAACCCTAACTTGACTGTGAAATATACTATCAAAAATGTACATAAACTATCTTAGCCACCAATGAAAAGCGGTGGGTGTGGCATAACGTGATTGGGGAAATTTTGACACGTGTCTCTTGCTTTTTTTTTTTTTTTTGCTACTTATTTAGACTTTATTATTGCCATTTATTTTTTTTCTCTTTGTTATTATATTATATTGTGATGAGTGAGCTACTGTGTCCAAATAATTTCCCTTGTGGAACAATAAAGTTTGTGTAAGTCTAACTTTAAGTCCGTTTTAACTTTCTATTTCCATGGAATTGTGCAGGTGACGTGTAAACTCCAGAAAGTTACATACTGAACCTTTAAGTAAGTGAGTAAAAAAAACTGCATCACTTTGAAATACTGTCACAGGGAAAGATTATTTTCATTTATATTAGATCGCCTGAGATTTACACGTGTTTTGCTCAAAATACTGTAAACACTGCGCTGAGTGAAGTAACTGCGACTTAAATACAAGTGCAGGCATTTGTCAGTCGATGCTGTGAGATAATAGAGCTGTTACTGTCGCTGTCATCACGTATTTGAACCATATTTCATGTTTACAGTTTAGACTTTATATAATGTTAGCTTCCCCTTTGAAACGAACTGTAAATGTAGCTGTTAGCATTAGCACGGCGCTAGCGGTACTTACCTCTCCATTCTCTCCGAAATCCCCTCCACATCGTCGCTGAAGTGTCGCGCCTCCATCCTGGCAGCAGTCTCCGGCATCAGGGCTTACGCTGGTCCCAAATGCGCCTCTTTTAAATACTTTTTTTTATTACTATTTATTTCAGAAAAACTCCGGGGAAATGGGACACTTTAGAGACCGCGGCTGTCTCGGGTTTGAACGGGTGTGTTCCTCCCCGCCAGCCAATCAGAGGCACGCTGCGGGGACGTCACTCCAAAGCTCAGCCAATCAGAGCTAGAGTACAGGCGAAGTGGGCGGGTAGCTTGTAGTGAGTTAGAACCAATCAGAGGCTCCCATTGAGAACCACGTGAGAAGGAATGCAATTTACAAAAGAAACTCGAATAAGATAATTTTTATTTTTATATCTTGTTATCAACAAGAACAACAATAAACACAAACGTTACTAAATTAACTTGTTAAAAGCACCTATTACAGAACCTATTACATTTGACCAAAAGTACTGTGGTACAAATACAACAGTACAAATACACTCTGTAGTAGATCTGTGATTTCAAAGTCATGACATTTACAGAAACACTCATGGACACACACACTGGCCCTCAGCCTATTTTCATCTGGGGAGTAGGTGAAAACTAATTTCTAAACAGTCAAACCTCAAATGCAGGTTACATTTAGTCCTGGTTAAGACCTGGTTTAGTTCTTGTTTGGTCTTGGGTTAGACCTGGTTTAGTCCTGGTTTAATAAATTGATTAACCATCGGATGCAAACAGCGCGTTTACTTCACAATGGTGATTTTAAGATACTGTTACTCACACCACATAATCATAATAGGAATTATGGGTGAAGCTGTGTATTTGATTTAGACATATACAATATATAAATCTATTTATTTACTCACTTTTTATTTATTTTTATTTCCCTCTTTTCCCTTTATTTATTTATGTATCTATTTATTTTATTTACCTATTACTTTACCTGTATTAACATATTATAATTTATTTATGTATTATTATTGTTTATTATTAATATTTTATTATTATTATTTTTTTTTTTTTCTTTCTTTCTTTTTTTTTTTTTTCTTTTCTCTGGAGACAGTGGGGGAGGGCAATAGGAGAGGGGTTCATTAAATTACTACCAATTGTTTTTTTTCTGTGACATCTGCTTTATGTGCACGAAAAAGTAACGGCCACTGAACACGGTTTAGACTCAGTTCAGTCCCGGTTTAGTCCTGGTTTAGTCCCGGTTTAGACCTGCTTTAGTTTTAGTCCTTGTTATTTAGTCCTTGTTTGGTCCTGGTTTTAGACCTGGTTTAGTACTGGTTTAGACCTGGTTTAGACCTGGTTTAGGTTTAGTTCCGGTTTAGACCCAGTTTAGACCTGGTTTAGACCTGGTTTAGGTTTAGTTTGACTTTTATATTAGTTCTAAAACACATTTCTTTTTAGTCCGTGGTTATTTTGAAGTGTCTCCAGAACAAAGGCGTGATCCGGGGGAGATTTAGAGCCTTCTGATTGGCCGATTCATCTGTCCGTCACCCACTTCCTGTCGTTTGAACTCCCTAATGTTCTTTAATCACCTGTAAATCCGTATAATACGTTTGGGTCGACCACCTCAAACGCACAGGGCAGACAGGTGCGGGGGGACGGGGCGGGACTAGACCTCACCTGGGGGGACACAGGAAGGAAGCGCCCACTTCAAAAACAAGCGCCCACATCAGAGGCCCGAGGAGGTATAAGAACCAAACGCACCCCACAGCAAACTCACAGCAAAGAGAGTCGCTGCACTTTTCCACGCTGGGATCTCGCAATTTTAGGATCGATTTTACTGCTCGATTTGGACTATGATTTTGGTTTTTTTTTTAACTTTTGTGAAGACATTTAATAACAAACTCCAACTCTGAAAGAGCACTGACATTTTTTACCAACAATTTGTTTTTCAATTAGCATCAAACTCACATCTAATAGATTTTTTTAATACAACATACATTTTTAACTGTAGCTAACCTTATTATTGCATTTTTCTATTTTGACAGAGACAAAACTGTTTATTTTTGATATTTAAAAATACATTAATTTACTTTCTATTTCCATTGTTGAAATAGTATTCACACAGAGGAAAAAATATCGGAAATTCGTTAAAACCTCACAAAAATAAGCTGTTGGTGACATTTTACCTGGTTGCACTGATCCTGATCCTGGTCTAGTCCCGGTCTAGTCCTCTCATCCTGGTTTGATCCTGGTTTGATCCTGGTTTGATCCTGGTTTGATCCTGGTTTGATCCTGGTCTCCTGGTTCTCCCCGCTCTCGCTGATCTTCTCGTGCCCAAAGATGAGGCTTGTTTTTGGGGTTCTTTTGTGCGTGGCCCTGGTCTCTGGTCTGGCTCTGGACTCCAACACCATCAGGGCGTCCAAAGATGATTCTGTGCAAAAGGTACAAGCGTTAAACAAAAATTCAACTGGATTTAAAAGTGAAATTTAAATTCTGAAATTTAAAAGATGTCGATGTGTTTTTCAGGATTCTCAAAATGGAAACTCTCAAAGATCCAACCGCCGAGGATCAGGGAGGTCGTCTGTGTGTTCAGGACCGGACTGTGACGCTCCTCAGGTGAGTTTAGTCCGGGTTTAGTTCTGCTGTAGTCCTGGTTTAGTTCCTGGTTTAGCTCTAGTTTAGTCCTGATTCAGTCCTGGTTTAGCTCTGGTTTAGTCCAGGTTCAGACCTCTAAATCTCTGTGTCTGTTTTCAGAGAGGTTCGTGCAGTAACAGGCCACAGAGGAGACAGTCCAGCAGAGACCAAGACCAGGATCTGGACTTGGACCAGGACTCGGCCTTCAACCGGACCAGAGGTAACAGTCTATTCACACAAACCAGTGTGTGCTGCCTCCAGTGGCCTGAAGTTTCCAGTGTTAGTGACATCACCTGGTTTAGTCCTGTTTGAGTCCTAGTTTAGTCCTGGTTTGGTCCTGATTTAGTCCTAGTTTAGTCCTGGATTTGACCTAGTTTAGACCTGGTTTAGTCCCCAGTTTAGACCTTGTTCAGTTCTGGTTTGGTTCCAATTTAGTCTTAGTACAGTTTTAGTTTAAGACCTGGTTTAGTCTTAGTTTAGACCTGATTTAGTCTTAGTTTAGTCCTGGTTTAGTCTTAGTTTAGTCCTGGTTTAGTCTTAGTTTAGACCTAATTTAGTCTTAGTTTAGTCTTAGTCTTTAGTCTCCCTTCAGGCAGATATAAAGCAGTGTCCGCCAGCATCTGACCAGAACTGAGGAAGCAGCTCTGTCCAGTTGACAAATTAAATTTCTCCTTTTGCTATGGTCTTAGTTTAGACCTGATTTAGTCTTAGTTTAGTCCTGGTTTAGTCTTAGTTTAGTCCTGGTTTAGTCTTAGTTTAGTCCTGGTTTAGTAGGTAAAATCATGCAGGCCTCAAAGCTAAGATTAAAGTCTAACGTGTCTGACAGCTACAGACAAAGCAGTGCCTCCAATTAGCTTTGCTTATTTAAAAACAATACCGATATTTTTCCTTTTGCTGGAGCCGATAACCGATATTTAGCTTTTAAAATTGACCAAAGCCCACACATACAGACGGAAAACGCTCTTTCCAACTGAACTCTGGTCTAATCAAAAACGAAGCAGAGACAATGGGGCAGCACAAACAAATATCGGTATCAAATATCGGTACAGAGTATCGATATCAGACAAAATCGACACCAGCACCGATATATCGGCGATCGCTGGTGGTCAGTACAGAGCAGTGGGCGACGACTGTGGCGACGAAAACGGGTGGAGCTGCAAAATAAGTGACTTTATTCACACAAACCTGCATATTTAGGCTT
>CM057089.1:33859346-33924346 GCA_029959045.1 Taenioides sp. WSHXM2023
TTAGAGCAGTTAATTTGAGCTGTTTGTTTAATACTGCAGCACCAGACACCGCACATTCAGGGGGACCAGACGTCCCCATTTACCCGGGACAGTCCCAGTTTTGAGCCCTGTGTCCCCTGTCCCTGCAGATTTATTTAAAAAAAAACAGCGATTTGTCCCAGTTTTATACAAAAAATGTCCCAGGTGTCCCTATTTTTGACCAATTTGATCTAAACCAGGACTAAACTCAGACTAAACCAGGACTACATGAGGTCTAAATCAGAACAAAAACAGGACCATCACAGTTTTTGACTAATCTGATCCCTGCCAACACTAAAGAGGAGCATCAGTTGTCATTTTTTTAGCCAAGATACAGAAAACCGTGTTTGCAAATGACAATAAAGCAAAAAATGTACAGAATGCACAATGTTACACGCTCTTTTTCACAATTTTATTTATACCAACCATCCCAACCACTTTTGAAAATCTCATCACCCTATACAAATTAATACATATAAACCTTAAATATGAGTAACTATTTTTACCGTCTGACTTTTTGACAATTTTTTATTTTGAACTAAGTGTGTTTTGCCGTTTTCTTCAGCAGCTTCACGTTTGCTGTTGTTTAACTAATAACTAATATAGTTCAAAAATATATTTACAAATTAGTGTTTTGTTTGTTTGAATTTATGTAAAATATTATATGAATTCGGCCTGTTCTCGGTTTGAATTGTCTGGGTTTTTCTAGAATTATTAGAGGAGGAGTGTGTCATCAGTGTCCACAAGTCACTAAAATCTGATTAGATGATCTGTTCTTTTTACATGACATTTAAAGGCTCTTTATGACGCAGAATTGACTTTTGTGAGCCTTTTGCTTCCTCATCCAAAACAAACCCGGATTTGTGTTCTGTTTCATTCACACATGTTTGAGTAACTCTTTATTTTGGTCTGTCTAAGCTCCAAAGCTCAAAATGCTCTGTTCCACCTTGTGATGTCATGAAGTGGTAGTTTTAACAGCTCCATTTCCCTTTAGTTCAGTAGAGATCGTCAATTCTGGGGCTCAAATGATCCAAATGATTCTAGTGAAGGTGTGTGGAGTTTAAAAACACAGTGGAGCACTTCCTGTATCACCACATGATGACATCACAAGGTGGAACAGTGTGTTTTCAGTTTGAGGGAAGCACAGGGTTTGTGTGAATGAAACACAACTCCAGGTCTGTTTCTGATGAGGAAACAACATTAGAACAGATCAGAAAATAATACGGGCCTTTATAAGTAAAATAGTTTTTTTAAGGTTTGATTTCTTTCATTATTTTCTTAGCTTTGTTATTTATGAATTATATATATTTTTTATCACATTAACTTAACGGATAAACCCTCTGGAAGTTTTACAAGCTTCCATGTCGAATACATTTAAAGAAAAATAAAGAAAACATTTCCACAGCAGGTTTAGCAGCTATAGTTTGTGTTCTTGCTTCTAATTGAAACTTAAGTCCATCTAAAAATGTTCAGTTATTTTAAAACTGTTTAAAACCGTCAGGTGACCACAGACGAGGCGTGTGATTGGTCTGGTTTTGGTCACGTGACTTTAGTGTTTACAGGAAGTGCTCAGAAATGTGGTGGAAAGGAATGCGTCCACTTGTTTTTCACACATTTTAAACCTGACACACAGGAATCGATTAGGGCTGAGGTCCTTTGGTCTTTTGGTCGATTAATCAATTGACGACGCCTTAGCCAAACGAAATGTGCGTCAGGCAACTGCATGAGTGAGCTGAGGATTTGGTATTGTTTGCTATTTCCATGCAAAAAAGCAGGTTAAACTTAAGATTCACAAGTTGTCTTAATATAAATGCAAAGTTTCCTCGTCCTTTTTTCTGCATAAATAGTCGTTTTTGCATGAGTGCCCCCTGCAGGTGTAGTCTTGTGAGTGCAGTTTGGGGCAGATACAGAGATACGCCCCCTTTTTAGTCGACTTATCAACAGCAGGACAGCAGGTCTTTAGTCCAACAGGAGTTTATTTAGTTGAATACAGCTCTAGAATCAATAATGACTGCAAATGTTTTAGTTTTTTAAATTATCAAAGGGATGGCCCTGTGTCTCCCTGCGGTCTTATTCTGTGTAAAAAAACAAAAACAAAAAAAAACACTTATGTCTTGTGTTTTGAAACTGGTTTAGTTCAAAGTCCAGTTGTAAAGCCACAGTCAGAGCCACAGGAGCAGAGAGAGGAGGACAGTGAATGAATATGTCTGTATAAAGTAAGATTTCATGCATTTCAGAATAGTGTTGTCACTATACTCAAATTTAAAACTAAGGAACAGACTCGATACTTAATACAGATTCTGATACCATGGTGATAATTTAAAAAACAGATTTTCAACATTAAATGGTAGTACTTTCTTTTCTATTACATGTGGTCCTGTAGGTTCCACAGTGGTCCATGGGTGTATTCTAGTCTCTGTGCTCTTATACTTGTTCTGATCCAGTTCCAGATCGTTCTAAACACATTCAGGAAAGGTTCTGCTCTGTCCTGAAAGTGGGACTTTTTTTAGTATCAATACCTGTGAAAAATGAGCATCTAGTTTCAGTACTGGTTTCAATTTTCAGAACATTTATTGAGGTCTATTATTATTATTATTGGGCCCACTGATATTGTTTTATTGTGGCCCTGGTTTGGTGAATGTTGAGCGGACATGTTTTTGTTTTGTTTTCAGGGGTGACGTGTGATTGGACGGAGCCACAACATGAATCCTCTGAACCAGATGAAAGCGGGGCTCAACAACCCCCACAGGTAACGCACCTGTCATGTGTGACATCATCATTATGAGACGAGGTCCATTCTCCCGCCGCATTTATCCAACCACACCACAAGATCTGGGAGGGCATCTGGCACACCATGAGATCTGGGAGGGCATCTGACACACATCGACATCTGGGAGGGCATCTGACACACCATGAGATCTGGGAGGGCATCTGACACACATCGACATCTGGGAGGGCATCTGACACACCATGAGATCTGGGAGGGCATCTGACACACCTCGACATCTGGAGGGCATCTGACACACCATGAGATCTGGGAGGGCATCTGACACACAGGGACTCTGGTGGATGGGAGGGCATCTGACACACAGGGACTCTGGTGGATGGGAGGGCATCTGAGTCTAACTGTCCTCTCTTTCAGCGATGGCTCGTATCCGTATGACTCGAGTTGGCAGCAGCCGCCGAACCAGCCCACAGGGTCTTTGTCTGTGGTCACGACGGTGTGGGGAGTCACCAACCCCTCGGCCCTCTCAGGTAACACCTGCCTGCACCTGCCTGCACCTGTCAACATCTAGCCCTGTCACGGTGACCAGTACTGAAGCTGTTAGGGCTCATTCTAATGCCAACTGCCGTGCAAAATGTTTAGGTCATTTTATGTAGTTCCGGCAAAATTAAATCACTGTTCTGTATCACTACGCTGTGAGCATCACCATGGCAACAGATAAACAAATGCACAAATGTTTAGAGGGACTAGCTTCAGTTAAATCAGAAATACCTAATGCTTTGAACAGCCACAGGCAGACAAAACGGTGTCTGATTTTATTTTCTGTTGGCGGGACGCTGGTATAAGCGGATTAAACAACGTGGAGCAGCACGTTACAGTTTTAACCACAGACTGTTTATATAAATGGACGCAGCTAACGCACCAGCCGCCGCGTTTCGCTCAGGAAGTGAGCATGGGGGCGCTCCTGGCTCCCATTGACTCACACTGGAATATTGTGGTCCCTCTCTCTGTACCTGCTGCAGTGAACCTCGGCATTTTGGTCGTAAAATAATCGTATTAACCCGCTCTGCACGATCCTGGGGTTTTTATCTCACTATTTTGTACAGAAATAAATTATTTTTTGTTACCAAATAGTTATTGGTTTTTGGCATAACAAATAAATAATAATCTCTTTGATTTGTTAAATGTAAACCCCGCCCACAGATGAGAACCATTAGGAAACAGCCTCTGTCCTCCTCACTCACACAGGATCTATTTTTTTTTTTTTTTTTTTTTTTTTTTTTAATTTATTTGAATTAGGACAGTACATATTAATCAATGCGTCTACAAAAAAGTTTCCACATAAATATGCCGGAGTTGCACTGGAGCTAAATTTCATCCGTTGTCCTAAGGCAGGTGCAAACATGAAACATTCAATATGACACAGACATTTAGACGTTACACCAGTCAGACATAAACACACAACATGAGAACACAATAACATGATATTACACTATTTACAATAAAAGTGCCTCAGTCTAGAGGATAAAGAGCCCAAGACAAATGGATCGTCATCTCTGAGTACAGGACTGCTGCGTTTTCAACCAGTTCTTAAGGATTTGTTTGAAGGTTGAGTCGTGTCCGTAGTTTCTAACGTGCTCTGGCAGTGTGTTCCATAATTTTGAGCCTCTGATAGACGCCACAGTTTGGCAAAATTTAGTTCTGTGTCTTTGTATATTGCAGTCTCCTCTTGTTAATGCTCTGGTGTTTATCCCAGTATTATTTTTTTAATAATAAAATGCTTTAAAGGTGGAGGAGCAAGCCCATTTAGAACTTTAAAAATGAGACAAGCATCCAGGAACATCTGATAACTTTCAAAATCTAAGATATTGTACTTCCTCAGAATGTTACAGTAATGATAGTTTAAAGGCTTTTTATCTAAGGCTTTCAGAGTTTTCTTAAACAGAGACTTTAGGGGCTTTAAAACACTCTCAGTAGTCTGAGACCATGTGGTATGACAGTAGTTAATATGACTAAGTATCATGGAGTGCATATAAATCTTTGCTGCCTCTACTGTTAAGTGAGGTCTTATATGCTTAAAATTTGACAAGTTAAATTTGATGATATTAGAGATTTTCTTTACATGGTCCTTAAAAGTTAAATTTGAGTCAAAGACGACTCCAAGATACTTAAATTTCTCTACCACCTCCAAACACTCTCCATTGACCAGGACCGATGGTTTTTCACCCCCTGCTGGCTGATGTGAAAAGAACATGCAGACTGTTTTTTTGTGTTAAGGTGCAGGCAGGAGTTTTGGAGCCAGTGCGACACTGGCACCATGGCTCCAGAAAGAATTGCAGCGGCTTCATCTTTTGTTTTTGCCTGGATGTACAAAACTGTATCATCTGCATATAATTGTAATTTTATATTTTTGCATACATTAGATAGATCATTTATATATAAACTAAATAAAATTGGCCCCAATATTGAGCCTTGGGGGACTCCAGCAGAGCAATTTAGAAACAGAGACTGTGAATTTTCAATCTGTACAGCCTGTTTTCTGTCGAGCAGATATGATTTCATCCAGCAGAGGGCGCTTTCAGTGAAATTAAATGAGGACAACTTGGCAAGAAGAACATTGTGGTTGATGGTATCAAAAGCACGTTTCAGGTCCAGGAACACAGCACCCACAAAGCCACCCTGATCTAACATACATTTCACATTTTCAAGGAAATGACAAGTGGCTGTATCGGTAGAATGATGTTTCCTAAAATCAAACTGCATTGGATGGAGTGGAGTTTGACCATTATTTAAGTGCAGTCAGCTGTGTGGCGACCCATTTCTCAGCTATTTTTGATATTACGGGTAAAATACTTATTGGTCGGTAGTTCTCAGGTTTTGTTTTGTCCCCTGCCTTAAACACAGGTGTTACCCTGGCTGTTTTCCATGATGTGGCACTATTCCCTGCTTAATGGACAGATTAAGATAAGATAAGATAATCCTTTATTTGTCCCACAATGGGGAAATTGCAGTGTCACAACGCAAGTTACAGAAACAGTAGGAAAATAAGAGCATGCATCAAAATCAAGATAAATAATAATAATAAGTATTTACAATCAACTAAAAAACACAACACTGTAAGCTAAGCTAAAAGGCATAGGAACATTGCACAGTAAATGTGCAATTGGAATGGCAAGAGCATCTTTGTGGAACTTTAAGAAATGAGTGGACAGACCAAAAGTATCTCTGGCTTTTGAGCTTTTTAGAGATGATATTATCTTTAAAACCCCAGGGGCTGATATTTCTTGGATACAAAATAATGGTTTACTAGTATTTACAGGACTCCATTTAATGTCTGGACATTTTAATTGCCTTGTTAGCTCTTCAATTGAGTTAATAAAAAAACTATTAAAACTATTAACAATAACATCCAAATTGTCAGTTAGTCTACCGTTTATCTGGAGCTGTACATCTCTTGCATATTGGTCTTTTTTCCGTCCTATCAGTTTATTTATATGTTTCCAAACCAGCTTTCCATTTCCATTTGCCTTATTAATTGAATCAATGAAAAAATGTGCTTTTGCTTTACGCTTCTGTGAAACAACTTTATTTCTAAGTGATGTAAAGATCTGGCGGTCACTTGTGAGTCTAGTTTTTTAGAGATTTCCTTAATGCACTGTCCCTCTCCTTCATCAATTTCCTAAGGTCATGATTAAGCCATGGAAGATTTTCTCAAACTTGTTTGGTTTCTCCTTTCTTTGTAAAACGTACCAATATTTCAGTTACCAATTTAACAAAATAAATAGAGCTGTAGATCGATTGATTCTGCCTTGGCGTCTTGGATCTTTGCTGTGAATTTTACACTTGGAATTTTGACTCTTGAATTTGAAGGCTTAAAAATATCTGTATTATTGAAAAAGCACACTTAAAATTTCAGCAATTAAATAATAAATAATTCAAACATCTTTTTTCAGTGTTATTAAGTCACTTTACCTGCTACTTATTTATTTCCCCACCACTGTCCATCACTGCACTGTTCACAATCATCTGAGTCACTTTATTGTAGTAATATTATATATTACTGTACTGGAGTCACTTTAACTGCTGTTTGTTCACTTCAGAATCAAAGACACTTATTGTGCAACGTTCCTGTGCCTTTGAGCTTTACACTGTTGTGTTTTTTAGTTGATTGTAAATACTTATTATTATTTATCTTGATTTGATGCTCTTATTTTCCCTACTGTTTCTGAAACTTGCGTTGTGACACTGAAATTTCCCCATTGTGGGGAAATTTTATCTTATCTTAAAAAATTCAAAGTGAGAAATTCAGCGGCGTTTAAAATTCAGAATCTGATGGAACAAATGATCTTCCATAACAGTCCTGCCCTCTTCTCTGTCTCTCTCAGGGCCTTGGAGGAGGCGTGATGGGGCCGGGCGCCGCTCCCTCTGCGGGGCCCATGATGCAGGGCCCCCCCCTCCGGGATGGGAGGGGGCCCCGGAGGGTACATGGGGCAGCAGGGCTACGGCGAGCCCAACAAAGGCTACATGAGCCAGGGCATGTACGGGCGCGGGCCTGGGGGGTATGGAGGCGCTCCAGGAGGCTACGGGGGCAGGTGAGTGACCTGAAGGTCATGAGAATGGACCAAAACTAGAGCTGAACATGTCCAGCTGTGATTTTTCTGCAGTTTGAATAACTGATACTTTGCAGCAACATCAAGGGGTGTTCTACATGTGTTTTTATGGTGAAATGTTCAGCAGTTACCATGGTGACACAATACACACATTCACAAACACAGGCTGATATGTTTTTAGATGGTCTGAAAACTCAAGAGAAAACAAAATGGGCTTAAAAAGCACGCACTCTCTCTCTCCCCTCTGTCTGTGTTCTCTCTCTCCTTTCCTCCTTTCTCTCCCCGTCTCTCTCCTCCTCCTCTCTCCTGTCTCTGTGTTCTCTCTCCTCTCCTCTCTCCTCCTCCCCTCTTTCTTCCCTGACTCTGTCTCTCTCTCTCCCCCTCTCTCTCTCCTCCTCTCCTCTCTCTCTCCTCCTCCTCTCTCCTCCTCCTCCTCTCCTCCTTCTCCCCTGACTGTCTCTCTCTCTCTCTCCTCCTCCTCCTCTCTCCTCCTCCTCTCTCCTCCTCTCCTCTTTCTCCCCTGACTCCGTCTCTCTCCTCCTCTCTCTCCCCTCCTCTTTCTCTCCTGACTCTGTCTCTCTCCTCTCCTCTCTCCTCTCCTCTCTCCTCTCCTCCTCTCCTCTTTCGCTCCTGACTCTGTCTCTCTCCTCTCCTCCTCTCCTCTTTCTCTCCTGACTCTGTCTCTCTCCTCTCCTCTCTCCTCTCCTCCTCTCCTCTTTCTCTCCTGACTCTGTCTCTCTCCTCTCCTCTCTCCTCTCCTCCTCTCCTCTTTCTCTCCTGACTCTGTCTCTCTCCTCTCCTCCTCTCCTCTCCTCCTCTCCTCTTTCTCTCCTGACTCTGTCTCTCTCCTCTCCTCTCTCCTCTCCTCCTCTCCTCTTTCTCTCCTGACTGTCTCTCTCCTCTCTCCTCCTCTCCTCCTCCTCCTCCACTCCTCTCCTCCTCTCCTCTTTCTCTCCTGACTCTGTCTCTCTCCTCTCCTCCTCTCCTCTCCTCCTCTCCTCTTTCTCTCCTGACTCTGTCTCTCTCCTCTCCTCTCTCCTCTCCTCTTTCTCTCCTGACTCTGTCTCTCTCCTCTCCTCCTCTCCTCTCCTCTCCTCTTTCTCTCCTGACTGTCTCTCTCCTCTCTCCTCCTCTCCTCCTCCTCCTCCTCTCCTCTCCTCCTCTCCTCTTTCTCTCCTGACTCTGTCTCTCTCCTCTCCTCTCTCCTCTCCTCCTCCTCTCTCCTCTCCTCTTTCTCTCCTGACTGTCTCTCTCCTCTCTCCTCCTCTCCTCCTCCTCCACTCCTCTCCTCTCTCCTCCTCTCCTCTCCTCCTCTCCTCTCCTCCTCTTCTCTTTCTCTCCTGACTCTGTCTCTCTCCTCTCCTCCTCTCCTCTCCTCTCCTCTTTCTCTCCTGACTGTCTCTCTCCTCTCTCTCCTCCTCTCCTCCTCTCCTCCACTCCTCTCCTCCTCTCCTCTTTCTCTCCTGACTCTGTCTCTCTCCTCTCCTCCTCTCCTCTCCTCTCTCCTCTCCTCTCCTCCTCTCTTTCTCTCCTGACTCTGTCTCTCTCCTCTCCTCCTCTCCTCTCCTCCTCTCCTCTCCTCCTCTCCTCTCCTCCTCTCCTCTTTCTCTCCTGACTCTGTCTCTCTCCTCTCCTCTCTCCTCTCCTCCTCTTCTCTTTCTCTCCTGACTCTGTCTCTCTGTGTGTGTTGTAGTTACCCGTCTAACCCCGGTGCTTCTCGGGGCTCTGCAGACTTCACTCAGGCCGCCGCTGCAGCCGCTGTGGCCGCCGCTGCTGCTACGGCAACGGCCACCGCCACGGCAACCGTCGCCGCGGCGATCCAGGAGAAACAGAACCAGGAGGTCAGCTATGGACCAGTAAGTTCTACTAATCATACCACTGATATAAGGTGACCAGACGTCCCTGTTACCCGGGACAGTCCAGTTCTGAGTCCTGTGTCCCCTGTCCCAATGGATTTATACAAAACCACTGATTTGTCCAGGTTTTATACAAGAAATGTCCCAGGTGTCCCTATTTTGGACCAATCTGATCCATCAGTAAAGAGAGGCATTAATTGTCATTTGTTTAGGAAAAATACAGAAAAGCTTAAAATGACCAAAACACAAAGAAAATGTGACTGTACTGACTCATGTTCGTCATGTGAGTGTCACGTTTTATTATCACCACCCGCTCCAAACCGGGCTGTCCCAGTTTTTTATTTTGAAAAACTGGTCACTCTGTACTGATACAACTGATACGCCACATTTTTAATCATTTTCATTGAGCTTTTAAATTGTCCAGTGTTTTTCCTCCAAACCACATGTTTTTACTGACTGAGGACTGGCTGGAGCTCAGACCCTTTTACAGAATCCAGAAGTGTTTGGATTTGAACCATAGAGCGCGAAAAACCTCTGTCCAAACTTGGGATGATCATGATGATGATAATAATAATTTATTATTATTATTATTATTATTATTAGTATTAGTATTATTAGTAGTATTATAACCACAATAATAACAATAATAATCACAATAATTATTAATAGTAATTATTATTAATAATAATAAATCCGTTTTATTTGGCGCTTTTCTGGACACTCAAAGGTGCTTTACAGTTCATTATTCATTCACTCCACACTCAATGGTGTAAACTACTATTGTAGCCACAGCTGCCCTGGGGCAGACTGACACAAGTGCGGCTGCCAATCTGCACCATCGGCCCCTCCGACCACCACCAACACTCACGCTTACCCCACTAGGCACTGCCCTTCAACTAGACCGCTAACCAGGCCCGGCCCGGCCCAAACGACGTTTCCAAAACTCTGGATCATAAATATCACTTCTTTTACCAGAAACAAATAATCTGATGATTCTGCAGAAATCTGCTGTTTCCCAGTCCTTTATGTTTTTTTAAACCGCCAAGTTTGTTTTGACATAAAGGCGTCCTGTGTCCCTCTGAATCTGAACTCAGAGAAACAGGACGCGGCTCCAGATCCACTCGTCTCTGTAAAGTTTTGTCAGGATTTAGTTAATGCTCCAGTCGCAGTGCCCAGTCCTGGTTTAATCCTGGTGTAATCCTGGTCCAAGTCCTGGTCTAATCCTGGTCTGGTCCTTGTCCCTCTTGCTGACTCTCTCCTGTGTTCCAGATGGGCACTCCAGGCTACAGTCCCCAGTTCATGTCCGGTCCTCGAGGTCCGGGGATGGGCCCAGGGCCAAACCGAGGCCCTCAGTCGATGGGGCCCATGTTCGGAGGAGGGCCCCAGAGGCTCCCGAACTATGGCCCCCAGCAACCGGCCCACCTGAGGCAGCAGCAGGGCCTCAAGAGGGCCTACAACGCCGAGGTCAGACCTGAGTCCCTGTTTGAGTCCCTGTTTGAGTCCCTGTTTGAGTCCCTGTTTGAGTCCCTGTTTGAGTCCCTGTTTGAGTCCCTGTTTGAGTCCCTGTTTGAGTCCCGAGTTTAGTCCTGGTTTAGTCCTGGTTTAGTCCTGGTTTAGTCCTGGTTTAGTCCTGGTTTTATTTACCTACACTTTCAGTTGTAATGACTCTTGTCTGTGTCCACAGTCGTTTCCGGGGATGCCGCAACAGTACGGAGTCCCGGTCGGGTCTGGACCTGGGTCTGGTTCAATCCCTGGGTCTTACTCTGGACCCAACATGCCCTACCACACAGGTACTAGGTCCTGGTTTAGTCCCTGTTTTAGTCCCTGTTTTAGTCCCTGGTTTAACGCTGGTCTAGTGCTGGTCTAGTGCTGGTCTAGTGCTGGTCTAGTGCTGGTCTAGTGCTGGTCTAGTCCTTGTTTAGTCCTGGTTTAGTCCTGGATTAGTCCTGGATTAGTCCTGGATTAGCCCTGGTTTAGTCCCTGGTTTACTCCTGGTTTAGTCCTGGTTTAGTCCTGGTTTAGTCCCTGTTCCTGCAGCATCATGCAGATAATAGGAACTATAATTTATTGAACCAGCAGTAATGGCCTTTTTATTACTTTATTATTATTTTATTACTTTTATTACCAGCCTTGACCTGATTTGTCCACACCAGGTGATTCTAACGTCTCTCTGTGCAGGTGCAGGTGGCCCAGGCCCCGCCCCCCAGCGCTCAGGCTCCTCCCCCTCGTATCAGACTCATAAAATGGGTCTCCCTCAGTACCAGGCGCCGGGACCCACCTCACAGCAGTTCTATAAGGTACAGTGTGTGGGTTAAACAGGAGGGGCTGTGCTAAATCTAAGTTATAAAGCTGTTCCCTCATCAAAAACCTGTCTGAAGAGGTTTTAGAGTCATCCATGTTTGAGTAATTTAGCGATCTGTCCCGGGCTCCATGCTCCACACGACAATTCTCCATAAATAGATTCAAGATTCAAAACTGAACACAACGACTGGACAAACCTGATGTGAGGAGGAGTTTCATTAGCCGGACGCGCACTGATTTGTTGTGATGGTGCTCTGAAGGGGGAGTGACTTAGTGTGGAGAGCAAAGGGAAGGAGAACTTAGAGCGTCAAAAATGAAAGTGAAACTTATAAAACATGTTATGTTGAATATAACAAATGACAATACTCTAAAGAGCCCACATTAATCACAGTTTATAACGTGATTGTGTTTTTCAGCAGGAGCAGTTTAACGGACAGGGAGCGCCACTGAACTCTCTGTCAGCAGGGGGCGCTGGAGGAGTCTACAACTCGTTTAACCAGTCCTCAGGGGTAAGACCGCTCACTGTTCAGACATTGAGGTGCAATGTCCTCTGCTGTTTAGCTGTTCATATTTCAGACTTCTCTTGGGTTTAAAATGTGACCTGAATCCTGATTTAAAAACGTAAAACGCAAAATGCAAATCTCATTTAATTAGAATTTATTTCATAATCCTGATGCCCTGGTGCGTTGTCATCAAGTTAAAGGTGCACGCTGTAACTTTTTCTGCTTGTCTCCGTGGAAATGTGTTTGCTTTGTCTGGAATGTTCCGCAATATTAACGTTAAAAACCCGTCCACAGATCCGGCCTGTAATTTGGACTGGTATATAAGTTTTATGTTGTGAAGCAGACAATAACATAAAGCGGGGGTGTCATGCAAAATAGATTTTTTTGCGCTTTCAACCATGTAATCTAGTGATCTCTCCCTCCTTATGGTTAGAAGTACGAGCCTGTACGAGGCTCCGCCCAATTCTCCATAAATACACAAAACCATGAGACAAAACTGAACACAACAACTGGACAAACCTGATGTGATGCAGGAGTTTCATTAGTGCGACGCACACTGAGTGTGTTGGATAGAGCTCTGAAGGGGGAGGGACTTGGCACAGAGAGGCTGAGTGTGTTGGGATAGAGCTCTGAAGGGGCAGTGATTTGGCGTGAGCAGCAAAGGGAGGGGAGACTCAGAGCGTTGTTAACACGTGTTTTTGGCATATTTATCATTTTGAAACCAGTTAAAGGAAACACTGTGATTTAAATCTGTGGCATGTTTCAGTTAATCCCCCAGACGTCAGATCCGTCTCTTTAAAATCCTTCAGTCAAACAAATTTAAACTGTCCGTCTTTATTTTTAGATCACAGAAGTATTGGATCTCAGTGTATTAACACGCTCCTGTTTGTTTACAGCCTGGTCGAGGGTTGCCCGGTTACCCCAGCTCCCCACTTCCTGGTAACCCGACTCCGCCCATCACCCCCGGCAACAGCTCCATGGCGCCGCCTTACATGTCGCCTGGCAACACCGACGTCAAGCCCACGCCCGCCTCCTTCCTGCCGGACGTCAAACCCAACATGGCGACGCTGCCCCCCTCCCCCCAGCACCGGTAACTCCTGCCTGCACCTGTCTGCACCTGCCTGCTCCTCTGGTTCTCTGACTTTCTTCTTCTGTGTCTCTGCTCCTGTCTGCACCTGTCTGCTCCTGTCTGCCCCTGTCTGTATATAACAATATAATCTGCCCCTGTCTGCCCCTGTCTGTATATAACAGTATAATCTGCTCCTGTCTGCCCCTGTCTGTATATAACAGTATAATCTGCCCCTGTCTGCCCCTGTCTGTATATAACAGTATAATCTGCCCCTGTCTGCCCCTGTCTGTATATAATAGTATAATCTGCCCCTGTCTGCCCCTGTCTGTATATAACAGTATAATCTGCCCCTGTCTGCCCCTGTCTGTGTATAACAGTATAATCTGCCCCGTCTGCCCCTGTCTGCCCCTGTCTGCTCCTGTCTGTATATAATAGTATAATCTGCCCCTGTCTGCCCCTGTCTGTATATAATAGTATAATCTGCCCCTGTCTGTATATAATAGTATAATCTGCCCCTGTCTGTATATAATAGTATAATCTGCCCCTGTCTGCCCCTGTCTGTATATAATAGTATAATCTGCCCCTGTCTGTATATAATAGTATAATCTGCCCCTGTCTGTATATAACAGTATAATCTGCCCCTGTCTGTCCCTGTCTGTATATAATAGTATGATCTGCCCCTGTCTGTCCCTGTCTGTATATAATAGTATAATCTGCCCCTGTCTGCCCCTGTCTGTATATAACAGTATAATCTGCCCCTGTCTGCCCCTGTCTGTGTATAACAGTATAATCTGCCCCGTCTGCCCCTGTCTGCTCCTGTCTGTATATAATAGTATAATCTGCCCCTGTCTGCCCCTGTCTGTATATAATAGTATAATCTGCCCCTGTCTGCCCCTGTCTGTATATAATAGTATAATCTGCCCCTGTCTGTATATAATAGTATAATCTGCCCCGTCTGCCCCTGTCTGTATATAATAGTATAATCTGCCCCTGTCTGCCCCTGTCTGTATATAATAGTATAATCTGCCCCGTCTGCCCCTGTCTGCCCCTGTCTGTATATAATAATATAATCTGCCCCTGTCTGCCCCTGTCTGTTTATAACAGTATAATCTGCCCCTGTCTTCCCCTGTCTGTATATAACAGTATAATCTGCCCCTGTCTGCCCCTGTCTGTATATAACAGTATAATCTGCCCCTGTCTGCCCCTGTCTGCTCCTGTCTGTATAATCTCTCTTGTTTCTTCAGGAAACCCCAGTGACGACCTGCGGCTCACGTTTCCCGTCCGCGATGGCGTCGTGCTGGAGCCGTTCAGACTGGAGCACAACCTCGCCGTGTCCAACCACGTGTTCCAACTACGAGAGTCTGTGTACAAAACGCTCATCATGAGGTAAAGGCCTGTACTACAATCTGTGTACTACTATCCGTGTACTACGGTCTGTGTACTACGATCCGTGTACTACGATCCATGTACTGCGATCTGTGTACTACTATCCGTGTACTACGGTCTGTGTACTACGATCCGTGTACTGCGATCTGTGTACTACGGTCTGTGTACTGCGGTCCGTGTACTACGATCCGTGTACTACGGTCTGTGTAGTACGATCCGTGTACTACGAGCCGTGTACTGTGATCCATGTACTGCGGTCCGTGTACTACGATCCGTGTACTACGGTCTGTGTAGTACGATCCGTGTACTACGAGCCGTGTACTACGAGCCGTGTACTACGATCCGTGTACTAAGATCCGTGTACTGCGGTCCGTGTACTACGATCCGTGTACTACGGTCTGTGTAGTACGATCCGTGTACTACGATCCGTGTACTACGATCCGTGTACTAAGATCCGTGTACTAAGATCCGTGTACTGCGGTCCGTGTACTGCGGTCCGTGTACTGCGGTCCGTGTACTGCGGTCCGTGTACTACGATCCGTGTACTACGAATTATGTACCACAGAGCCACACTCACTGCCCTCTTGTTTCTGCCGTCGTCCTGGGTCCTGCTCCACACCGGGCGTAGTGGTAACACTTGAGTGTAGCGGTTACCCCCGGGCGTAGTGGTTACCCCCGGGCGTAGCGGTTACCCCCGGGCGTAGCGGTTACCCCCGGGCGTAGCGGTTACATCCAGGCGTAGCGGTTACATCCAGGCGTAGCGCACAGAGGGCTTAGGTCTGCCCCGTGCCCCTGTCATACCTATAGGCCCGTCCTAACAGATTTAAGTCTGATGTAGAAGTCAGGCCAGGCTCACCACCACCAGCTGCACTTGACTCCTGGATCAAAACAGAACCAAACCAACTCATGATCAGAACCAAACTCCACCTCTTGCTTGTTTCCTTTGGCTGTAATATTCCACAGTATGGCTTTAAAATGAGTGTGATTTTAACTTTCTGTTTCTATGGAATCATGCGGGTGACTTACTACCTCCAGAAAGTTACACACTGTGGCTTTAAATGAAAAATCCCTAAGACTCTGTATGTTTGTGTGTCCTCAGGCCGGACTTGGAGCTGCAGTTCAAGTGTTACCACCACGAGGACAGACAGATGAACACGAACTGGCCCGCGTCTGTGCAGGTGAGGCTCAGGCTGCACAATCTGGACCTGATCTGTTTGTATTATGAGCACGAGTCATTTTGTGTCACGGCTCCAGTGTGATACGCATACGCACACACGCACACACACACACACACACACACACACGTTCAGCCGGTCCTTCTGTATTGATCTTTTCACTTAGAACAAAGTACAGTTCTTTGTTTAAAGGGCCCATGTTTCACTTTAATTTATGTCCTAATGTCGTTTCCTCGTCACAAACACCTGGAGTTGTGTTTTGTTTCATTCACATGTTTAACACACAAACCTGCAGATTTGGGCTGAGTTCTTCTTTCAAACTGAAAACACTCTGTTCCACCTTGTGATGTCATCATGTGGTGATACAGGAAGTGCTCCACTGTGTTTTTAAACTCCACACACCTTCACTAGAATCATTTGGATCATTTCAGTCCTGGAATTGCCGATCTCGACTGAACTAAAGGTAAAAGGAGCTGTTCACTTGAAAACTACCACTTGATGACATCACAAGGTGGAACAGAGCGTTTGGAGCTTTGGAGATGTAGACAGACTAATAATAAAGAGTCACTCAAACATGAACTCAAACAACATTAGAACACGACTTGAAGCTCAAGTGATGCACATAATTACTCATTTTAATGTATTTATAACACAATTTCTAAGTTTTGTCCCAGGCTTAGTCTGAGGTGAAAGACACTACAGCTGAGGCACTTTTTGTTCAACATTTCTTATTGTAAGTTTTGTTTTTGTGTGTTTTTGTGTGTTTTTGTGTGTTCAGGTGAGTGTGAATGCCACGCCTCTCACCATCGAGCGCGGAGACAACAAAACATCGCACAAACCTCTGTACCTGAAACAAGTGTGTCAGCCCGGACGCAACACCATCCAGATCACTGTGACGGCCTGCTGCTGCGTGAGTCCCACGACCTCGTTTAGACCTGGTTTAGTCCTGGTTTAGTCCTGGTTTAGTCCTGGTTTAGTCCTGGTTCAGTCCCTGGTTCAGTCCCTGGTTCAGTCCTGGTGTAGTCCTGGTGTAGTCCTGGTTTGGCTCTGGTTTAGTCCCTGGTTTAGTCCCTGGTTTAGTCCTTGGTTTAGTCCTGCTTTAGTCCTGGTTTAGTCTAGGTGTAGTCCCTGGTTTAGTCCTGGTTTGGCTCTGGTGTAGTCCCGGTGTAGTCCCAGTGTAGTTCCTGGTCCAGTCCTGGTGTAGTTCCTGGTCCAGTCCTGGTCCAGTCCTGGTCCAGTCCTGGTCCAGTCCTGGTTTAGTCCTGGTTTAGTCCTGGTTTAGTCCTGGTCCAGTCCTGGTCCAGTCCTGGTCCAGTCCTGGTCTAACCCTCTCCTCTCTTTACAGTCTCACCTGTTCGTGCTTCAGTTGGTGCACAGACCTTCAGTTCGCTCGGTGCTCCAGGGGCTGATGAAGAAGAGGCTGCTGCCGGCAGAGCACTGCGTCACCAAGAGTAAGAAATCTGAACTTTAAACTCATCCAAGAATCCCGTCTGACACACGGGGAGGGCATCTGACACACGGGGAGGGCATCTGACACACGGGGAGGGCATCTGACACACGGGGAGGGCATCTGACACACAGGGAGGGCGTCTGACACACGGGGAGGGCGTCTGACGCGTGGGGAGGGCGTCTGACACACGGGGAGGGCGTCTGACGCACGGGGAGGGCATCTGACGCACGGGGAGGGCATCTGACACACAGGGAGGGCGTCTGACACATTTTGCTCAGATACATGGGGAAAATCGCAGGTTACAGGGCGTTTTTAGATTCATATTTTTATTATTTCTCTTCAGTAAAACGTAACTTCAGCGCGGGATCGGTGACGGGAACGGCCGGACTGAACGGAGAGGACGGAGTGGAGCAGACGGCCATCAGAGTGTCCCTCAAATGTCCCATCACCTTCAGACGAATCCAGCTACCCGCCCGAGGGCACGACTGTAGGCACATACAGGTGAGACCGGGACTGGACCGGGACTGGACCGGGACTGGACCGGGACTGGACCGGGACTGGACCGGGACTAAAACAAACCCAGCCCGAGGGCACGACTGTAGGCACATACAGGTGAGACCGGGACTGGACCGGGACTGGACCGGGACTGGACCGGGACTGGACCGGGACTAAAACAAACCCAGCCCGAGGGCACGACTGTAGGCACATACAGGTGAGACCGGGACTGGACCGGGACTGGACCGGGACTGCACCGGGACTGGACTGGACCGGGACTGGACTGGACCGGGACTGGACCGGGACTGGACCGGGACTGGACTGGACCGGGACTGGACCGGGACTGGACCGGGACTGGACTGGACCGGGACTGGACTGGACCGGGACTGGACTGGACCGGGACTGGACCGGGACGGGACCGGACCGGGACTGGACTGGACTGGACTGGACCGGGACTGGACCGGGACTGGACCGGGGCTGGACCGGGACTGCACCGGGACTGGACCAGGACTAAAATGTTTTCTGTCACATTAACGTTCTTGTTTTTCCTCAGTGCTTTGACCTGGAGTCGTACCTTCAGCTGAACTGTGAGAGAGGAACCTGGAGGTGTCCTGTCTGCAAGTGAGTAGTACTACTGCAATACTACTACTACTACTGCTACTACTACTGCAATACTACTACTACTACTGCTACTACTACTACTACTGCAATACTACTACTACTACTACTGCAATACTACTACTACTACTACTGCAATACTACTACTACTACTACTGCAATACTACTACTACTACTGCAATACTACTACTACTACTGCAATACTACTACTACTACTACAATACTACTACTACTACTGCAATACTACTACTACTACTGCAATACTACTACTACTACTACTGTAATACTACTACTACTACTACTACTACAATACTACTACTACTACTACAATACTACTACTACTACTGCAATACTACTACTACTACTGCAATACTACTACTACTACTGCAATACTACTACTACTACTACTGCAATACTACTACTACTACTACTGCAATACTACTACTACTACTACAATACTACTACTACTACTACTGCAATACTACTACTACTACTGCAATACTACTACTACTACTGCAATAGTAGGACAAATAAAGGATTATCTTATCTTATCTTATACTACTACTACTACTACAATACTACTACTACTACTACTACTGCAATACTACTACTACTACTACTGCAATACTACTACTACTACTACTGCAATACTACTACTACTACTGCTACTACTACTACTACTGCAATACTACTACTACTACTACTGCAATACTACTACTACTACTACTACTACTACAATACTACTACTACTACTGCAATACTACTACTACTACTGCAATACTACTACTACTACTACTACAATACTACTACTACTACTACTGCAATACTACTACTACTACTGCAATACTACTACTACTACTGCTACTACTACTACTACTACAATACTACTACTACTACTGCAATACTACTACTACTACTACAATACTACTACTACTACTACAATACTACTACTACTACTGCAATACTACTACTACTACTGCAATACTACTACTACTACTACAATACTACTACTACTACTGCAATACTACTACTACTACTGCAATACTACTACTACTACTACAATACTACTACTACTACTGCAATACTACTACTACTACTGCAATACTACTACTACTACTGCAATACTACTACTACTACTACTGCAATACTACTACTACTACTACAATACTACTACTACTACTACTGCAATACTACTACTACTACTGCAATACTACTACTACTACTGCAATAGTAGGACAAATAAAGGATTATCTTATCTTATCTTATACTACTACTACTACTACAATACTACTACTACTACTACTACTGCAATACTACTACTACTACTGCTACTACTACTACTACTGTAATACTACTACTACTACTACTGCAATACTACTACTACTACTACTGCAATACTACTACTACTACTGCTACTACTACTACTACTGCAATACTACTACTACTACTACTGCAATACTACTACTACTACTACTGCAATACTACTACTACTACTGCAATACTACTACTACTACTGCAATACTACTACTACTACTACAATACTACTACTACTACTGCAATACTACTACTACTACTGCAATACTACTACTACTACTACTGTAATACTACTACTACTACTACTACTACAATACTACTACTACTACTACAATACTACTACTACTACTGCAATACTACTACTACTACTGCAATACTACTACTACTACTGCAATACTACTACTACTACTACTACTGCAATACTACTACTACTACTACTGCAATACTACTACTACTACTACAATACTACTACTACTACTACTGCAATACTACTACTACTACTGCAATACTACTACTACTACTGCAATAGTAGGACAAATAAAGGATTA
This sequence comes from Taenioides sp. WSHXM2023, assembly GCA_029959045.1. Classification (NCBI taxonomy): domain Eukaryota; kingdom Metazoa; phylum Chordata; class Actinopteri; order Gobiiformes; family Gobiidae; genus Taenioides; species Taenioides sp. WSHXM2023. Next base: position 33,879,415 of record CM057089.1, read on the forward strand.
TCTTATCTTATCTTATACTACTACTACTACTACAATACTACTACTACTACTACTACTGCAATACTACTACTACTACTACTGCAATACTACTACTACTACTACTGCAATACTACTACTACTACTGCAATACTACTACTACTACTGCAATAGTAGGACAAATAAAGGATTATCTTATCTTATCTTATACTACTACTACTACTACAATACTACTACTACTACTACTACTGCAATACTACTACTACTACTACTGCAATACTACTACTACTACTACTGCAATACTACTACTACTACTGCTACTACTACTACTACTGCAATACTACTACTACTACTACTGCAATACTACTACTACTACTACTACTACTACAATACTACTACTACTACTGCAATACTACTACTACTACTGCAATACTACTACTACTACTACTACAATACTACTACTACTACTACTGCAATACTACTACTACTACTGCAATACTACTACTACTACTGCTACTACTACTACTACTACAATACTACTACTACTACTGCAATACTACTACTACTACTACAATACTACTACTACTACTGCAATACTACTACTACTACTGCAATACTACTACTACTACTACAATACTACTACTACTACTGCAATACTACTACTACTACTGCAATACTACTACTACTACTACAATACTACTACTACTACTGCAATACTACTACTACTACTGCAATACTACTACTACTACTGCAATACTACTACTACTACTACTGCAATACTACTACTACTACTGCAATACTACTACTACTACTACAATACTACTACTACTACTACTGCAATACTACTACTACTACTGCAATACTACTACTACTACTGCAATAGTAGGACAAATAAAGGATTATCTTATCTTATCTTATACTACTACTACTACTACAATACTACTACTACTACTACTACTGCAATACTACTACTACTACTGCTACTACTACTACTACTGCAATACTACTACTACTACTACTGCAATACTACTACTACTACTACTGCAATACTACTACTACTACTGCTACTACTACTACTACTGCAATACTACTACTACTACTACTGCAATACTACTACTACTACTACTGCAATACTACTACTACTACTGCAATACTACTACTACTACTGCAATACTACTACTACTACTACAATACTACTACTACTACTGCAATACTACTACTACTACTGCAATACTACTACTACTACTACTGTAATACTACTACTACTACTACTACTACAATACTACTACTACTACTACAATACTACTACTACTACTGCAATACTACTACTACTACTGCAATACTACTACTACTACTGCAATACTACTACTACTACTGCAATACTACTACTACTACTACTGCAATACTACTACTACTACTACTGCAATACTACTACTACTACTACAATACTACTACTACTACTACTGCAATACTACTACTACTACTGCAATACTACTACTACTACTGCAATAGTAGGACAAATAAAGGATTATCTTATCTTATCTTATACTACTACTACTACTACAATACTACTACTACTACTACTACTGCAATACTACTACTACTACTACTGCAATACTACTACTACTACTACTGCAATACTACTACTACTACTGCAATACTACTACTACTACTGCAATAGTAGGACAAATAAAGGATTATCTTATCTTATCTTATACTACTACTACTACTACAATACTACTACTACTACTACTACTGCAATACTACTACTACTACTACTGCAATACTACTACTACTACTACTGCAATACTACTACTACTACTACTGCTACTACTACTACTACTGCAATACTACTACTACTACTACTGCAATACTACTACTACTACTACTACTACTACAATACTACTACTACTACTGCAATACTACTACTACTACTGCAATACTACTACTACTACTACTACAATACTACTACTACTACTACTGCAATACTACTACTACTACTGCAATACTACTACTACTACTGCTACTACTACTACTACTACAATACTACTACTACTACTGCAATACTACTACTACTACTACAATACTACTACTACTACTGCAATACTACTACTACTACTGCAATACTACTACTACTACTACAATACTACTACTACTACTGCAATACTACTACTACTACTGCAATACTACTACTACTACTACAATACTACTACTACTACTGCAATACTACTACTACTACTGCAATACTACTACTACTACTGCAATACTACTACTACTACTACTGCAATACTACTACTACTACTACAATACTACTACTACTACTACTGCAATACTACTACTACTACTGCAATACTACTACTACTACTGCAATAGTAGGACAAATAAAGGATTATCTTATCTTATCTTATACTACTACTACTACTACAATACTACTACTACTACTACTACTGCAATACTACTACTACTACTACTGCAATACTACTACTACTACTGCTACTACTACTACTACTGCAATACTACTACTACTACTACTGCAATACTACTACTACTACTACAATACTACTACTACTACTACTACTGCAATACTACTACTACTACTACTGCAATACTACTACTACTACTACTGCAATACTACTACTACTACTGCTACTACTACTACTACTGCAATACTACTACTACTACTACTGCAATACTACTACTACTACTACTACTACTACAATACTACTACTACTACTGCAATACTACTACTACTACTGCAATACTACTACTACTACTACTACAATACTACTACTACTACTACTGCAATACTACTACTACTACTGCAATACTACTACTACTACTGCTACTACTACTACTACTACAATACTACTACTACTACTGCAATACTACTACTACTACTACAATACTACTACTACTACTGCAATACTACTACTACTACTGCAATACTACTACTACTACTACTACAATACTACTACTACTACTACTGCAATACTACTACTACTACTACTACTGCAATACTACTACTACTACTGCTACTACTACTACTACTGCAATACTACTACTACTACTACTGCAATACTACTACTACTACTACTACTACTACAATACTACTACTACTACTGCAATACTACTACTACTACTACTGCAATACTACTACTACTACTACTACTACTACAATACTACTACTACTACTACTACAATACTACTACTACTACTGCAATACTACTACTACTACTACTACTACTGTAATACTACTACTACTACTGCAATACTACTACTACTACTACTGCAATACTACTACTACTACTACTACTACTACAATACTACTACTACTACTACAATACTACTACTACTACTGCAATACTACTACTACTACTACTGCAATACTACTACTACTACTACTGCAATACTACTACTACTACTACTGCAATACTACTACTACTGCAATACTACTACTACTACAATACTACTACTACTACTACAATACTACTACTACTACTGCAATACTACTACTACTACTGCAATACTACTACTACTGCAATACTACTACTACTACTGCACTACTACTACTACTACTGCAATACTACTACTACTACTACTACTACTGCAATACTACTACTACTACTACTGCAATACTACTACTACTACTGCAATACTACTACTACTACTGCAATACTACTACTACTACTACTGAATTGCCACGTTGACATGAGAGCTTTTAATCCGATTAAAAGTAATTTAATTCCAAATAAAAATTAATTCCGCTTTAAAAAGACCACGTAAACTTAATTCCTGATGAAAATTATGATTCTGAATTAAATTTAATTCCAAAGTATTTGGGTGGTTTATTCCAATTTTTATTCCTCGATCATGTAAACGTTTATTCCTCTTAAAAATAATTCCGGACGTTCGGCGCTCGTTGGGTCGTCCTTCTGACGCGGTGACGCACTGCGAGATGGCGCCCGGAGCAAACGTTGGTCTGGAACTGAAAGTTTTTTTTAAAAGTTTGCTGGAAGAAAAACTACAAATAATGAAAAGAAAACATAAAAACACAAACCAAACCGAGATGACAAAAAGCCGGTAGCAGCTGAAGTGTGAGTTTTCTTCGGGTCGATGTAAATCCGTTCGTGTCTCTGTCCAATCAGAACCCTTCCCCACCCCCAGACGTGGAGCGGAATTAAATAAAACCGATTTAACGTGTTTTCCATGTAAACCTCAATTCAGAATTATTATTTCCATGTAAACTCAAAGGAGAATAATTTAATTCGGAACAGCTGATTCTGAATTAAAAACATGTAAACGTGGCCAGTGAAGGACTCCACAGTCTCTTTGCTCCAAACTGACGTCCCTGTGTTCTGTGTTTGCAGTAAAACGGCTCTGCTGGAGGGTCTGGAGGTGGACCAGTACATGCTCGCCATCCTCATCTACGTCCAGAAGTGAGTCTCCTGAACTGTCTCTGGAACTGTCCCTGAACCTGTCTCTGAAGGCCTCATACTGTAGAACTCTGACCTGCTCCAGCTCCATTTAAACCAGAGCATTTCTACAATGTGCTGAACTATTGATACTTTAAAGTGACATCACGCTGGGGGTTTTCTATGTGTATGTCTACGGGGGAATGTTCTGAGTCTATTTTGACTGCCCCTCTCGTGTCCTCTTTAGTCCAGAGTCTCTTCTCATCGCTCCGTGTCCTTGTGTCCTCTTTAGTCCAGAGTCTGTTCTCACCGCTCCGTGTCCTTGTGTCCTCTTTAGTCCAGAGTCTGTTCTCACCGCTCCGTGTCCTTGTGTCCTCTTTAGTCCAGAGTCTGTTCTCACCGCTCCGTGTCCTTGTGTCCTCTTTAGTTCAGAGTACGAGGAGATCAGCATAGACCCGGTGTGTAGTTGGCGTCCGGTCCCGGTGAAGCCCGATGTTCACGTGAAGGAGGAGTGCGACGGGCCACAGCTCAAACGCTGTCGGACCCTCAGCCCCAGTCACATGGTCCTGCCCAGCGTCATGGAGATGATCGCCTCGCTCGGCCCCGCCCCCTCCTCCATAGGCCCCGCCCCCTCCGCCTCCTCGCCCATGCAGTTCCCCGGCCTCACTCCAGGGGGCAGCAACACGCCGGACTACAGCACGCCAGGTGAGACCCGGCTCTGGTCACTATTTATTATTCATTAATACCAGTGTTTCTCAAAGTGCGGTGTTTGGACAGCGCTTCAGTTTGTGTTTGCCTCAGTTAAAGCTCAACTGACGCACTTTTCTGTCCTCCTTTTGTTTCCTGTTTAGAACTACGCTCGAAATGATGAGAGTCACTCCGTCGTGTCTTTAAACTCTTAAGATTTGAATTTTTAAAAAATCTAGGTGAAAAATGAATGGAAAGGGAGGGCATCTGACACACAGGGATACAGGAGGATGGGAGGGCATCTGACACACAGGGATACAGGAGGATGGGAGGGCATCTGACACACAGGGATACAGGAGAATGGGAGGGCATCTGACACACAGGGATACAGGAGGATGGGAGGGCATCTGACACAGGGATACAGGAGGATGGGAGGGCATCTGACACAGGGATACAGGAGGATGGGAGGGCATCTGACACAGCCTTCAGTCCTTTACACTGAGACTTTTATCACTGAGTAAAATAAATGTTCTCTCTTCAGCTCCGTCCTACCCGACCCCAGGTCCTGGTCCTGGATCTGGACCCGGCTCCACTCCGGGACCACAGTCCGGACCAGGATTTCCTGAGTACAGCTCCGGACCAGGGACCCCAGGACCTCCCCCCCTGTCCTACCAGACCGAACTCAACCCACAGATACAGGTGAGACTGGACCAGGACTGGACCCAGGACTGGACCAATGTGCACTAGACCTGCACTAGACCTGGACTAAACCTGGACTAAACCTGGACTAAACCTGGACTAAACCTGGACTAAACCTGGACTAACAAACCTCTTTTCATTTTTTTCAGATGTCTGGTCGGTTGGACTCTACTTCCCATGGTGCACCTGTGTCTCAGCAGCCTGGTCTCCACAGTAACGGCTCTCAGGGGGGCGGGCCCATGATGCAGAGGGCGGGGCAGAACCGTCTCCACGGCGACGGAGCGTTCGGGCTCGGAGCGGACGTCCCAGAACCGTCTCTGGATGTGAGTGTTTTTATTTATCACATTTTCTGTCCTTGAGTTTGTGTTGAAGACGTGAGACGAACTCCTGAGCTTCAGATTAAAGCTCCTGGATCACAGCAAATGGACTTTTGTTTTATTATGATGTTCCTCCTCACAAACGCACCTGGAGTTGTTTTGTTTCATTCACACGTTTGAAGAACTCTTTATTATTCGTCCTTCTACATCATCTGCGTGAAGTTGGCCCCCATCAAACACAAACACAGACCTACACAAAAACTGTGTCAATTGTTCTTTGTTTGTGCTGCTTTAGTTTTGGAAATATTAACGATTCTTTTATAGGTCAAATTTACTTATTTCGCTGAGTACATTACGTCATTTCCGGCTGTAATCAGCGAAATACATAAATAATAACTTTAAAAATATGAACGTAAACAGTAAAATATTAACGGCACACAACATCACAAACAAAACAAAGAATTTATGTAATAGTTTGCAATTTTTTTTATCACGTTTTAACATTTTCGGGGGAGCGGGGTGACGTCATCGGCTGGAAACGGCTAAGATCCATAATCGCACAAACAAAACTTTTTGCAGCACAAAACGGCACAAAGAAGAACAAACGTTTGACACCATTTTGGGCCGTTTTAGAGCGTTTTGAAGCTTCCTGGGGCCGACTGACCCCAATTCGACCTTTAAAAGAATCGTTAATATCTCAAACTAAACCAGCACAAACGAAGCACAAACGATTGACGTAGTTTTTGTGTAGGTTTGTTTTTGAGGTGGGGCCACCTTCTCACAGGCGTCTCCATCTCACACTCTCCATTGTGATGCACCGATACTACGGCGTTAAGGATCAACCAATACCAGAGAAACAAAACTGCATTTATTTCCCTTAAACAAAACAAAAAATAAGACAGAACTGATCCAAATGTGTGTCATTTGACACGTGCCTCTTGCTCTTTTTTGCTACTTAGAATTTATTATTACCATTTATTTTTTACTCTCTGTTATTATTTTATATTGTGATGTTTGAGCTTCTGTGTCCAAATCATTTTCCTTGTGGATCCATAAAGTTTTAGTCTTAAGTCTAAAGTAGCTGTTATTTCTCTCTCAGGTTCCACAGAACAACTTTATATAGATAAAAGTTCAAACATTATGAGACTTTCTGGGCCGATTACAACCAGTGAATAATCTTAATACATTTGATATGACCAGGATATCGACCTAACCGATATTTGCAGACCGATATCCGATACAGCGTGGTGCGGTTGTGTCGCTCCTCGCCGGTGCGTCCCTCTCAGACTCGGTTCATATTAACGATCCTTTTCTCACCTGTTGTTGTTTGAATCGCAGCTGCTGCCGGAGCTGACGAACCCCGACGAGCTGCTGTCGTACCTGGGCCCCCCGGATCTGCCCAGCAACAACAACGACGACCTGCTGTCCCTATTCGAGAACAACTGACCAATCACAGCGCTCCGATCAACTCCGCTGACCAATCACAGCGCTCGCTCAGACTCCGCACCGATAAGCTTTTTCTGCCCCAAACCTGACCGGCGACGGGTCTCCAAAACGACTTTACCGGGCTGAAACCGACCAATCGCCTGCCTCCGTTTGACATGAACTGACCAATGAGAGGAGGCGCTGTAAAATACGAACTCTCTGTATGTATTTGTTCTTTTAAACTGACTTGTGAAAGACGGTTTTAAATCTTAAACGTGTGACGAACTGTGCGTTTCGATCTTGTATTTTTATCAGACTGTACATTTGTGTAGAGCCGTGTCCTTCACTTTAACTGAAAAGAACCAGATTTTTACCATTTTGGGCTCAGCCGTTTTTAACACGAGGAAAAGCGAAAACTCTGAGGGAAATGGGGCAGTTTGTTTAATTCAAACTATTTTGCAAACGAACTGCCAACCTGAATATGTGAGGGCCTGTGTCAGGAGGTTGTGGGTTAGACTCCTGACCTCTGTGTTACTGTGGCAGAGTGGTTACCCCGTCTCCTCCTCTCAGAAAGAACCATACACTGTATACATAAATGGACAGAGCTAACCCGCTAGCCGCCGCGTTCTAAACAGGAAGTGAGCATGGGCGCGCTTCCGGCTCCATGGACTTTGCCTCCAACTCACTTTGTATTGAAAAAACGTCACCCCTCTCTCTATAACTGCTACTTTTTCATCATTTTGGGCTTAAAATGTTCATATTGACCCACGCTACATGATTCTGGGGTTTTTATTTTGCTATTTTGTCCCTAATTCAAGATATGAATATTAATGACAGACATTTTGATTGACAGCGTTGCTAAGTGCTCGCTCGCTCCCTGCCAAACCTTCAACAGCCTCGCTCCTGATTGGCTCTTTGGTTGCTACGAAACTCAAGGTCAGAATTCCAAATATGGAACCCGGCTCCATATTCGCTCCTGTATCTGCTAGCCTCACTGAGCTTCATTTGACTGGAGCCGAACTGTGTCGTCACACTCACTCAGTCCACTTCTTTATACAGTCTTCGGATCTTTCTTGAGTTAAGCTTCAAACAGCAAGAAGCAAATTATAAATGAACAAATTCTTAGGTTTTATGATGAATTGCACAAACTGCCCTTTTGAAAATAATGTGAAAATTCAAGGATCGTTTTGGTGAATTTTCTGGACAGCTTTAAGATCACGTTAAGGGTTCTGTTGGCGGTCATTTGTGGAAGGCTAACTGTGGATCATTGTGTAAAAAGCAGTTTTGTGTTGGAGAAGTGTCCGCTCCCTGTATGTTCCGTAATGACTCTATTATTATTATTATTGTTATTATTATGAACAATAAGAATAACCTTTGTAATTTAATAAACACTCGGAAAGACCCCACGTAATTACACCTCTTTATTTCACTTTATATTTCACAACATGAAACTATCCATTTCACACAGACATGTCGAAAACAATATTTCTGAAATATTTTATCTGTGGACTCAAACGTAACCTGACGAGATGCTGCAACACTGCCCCCTGCTGCCCACGCTACAGAATACAGAGCCTGATCCTCAGCCCCGTGTGCTTTTTAAGAGCTCGTTATAAAGATGAAGCATTCAGAAAAACCTCAGGTACAAAACACGACGAGACTTCACTCCTGGACTCCACAGTCAGCCACAGACACAGAGTGAGGGCAGAGTGAGTGTGAGGGCAGAGTGAGTGTGAGGGCAGAGTGAGTGTGAGGGCAGAGTGAGGGCAGAGTGAGTTTGAGGGCAGAGTGAGTTTGAGGGCAGAGTGAGTTTGAGGGCAGAGTGAGTTTGAGGGCAGAGTGAGTTTGAGGGCAGAGTGAGTCTGAGGTAGGTTTCGTTTTAGTTTTAGTAACATTAGTGCTCTGCCATAAACGGGGTTTTCAGTGAGGGATAAAAGTTGATGAAACAGAGTGACTTTGGTACAAATAAATGAGGCGTTTTCCAGGACGATTCGCCCCGACCCCGAGTAACTCAAACTGTATTTAACTATTTACATTTTGGGTAAAAGAACAGAAAAGGACCTGACGAGGCTGAAGGGAGGAGCAGAGCATCAGAACCTGAGAGAAAAACGGTCCGGGGTCCTCGCTCCTTATAATCGCTGTGGACTGATGTTGTGCTCTTGGGCATGACACTTGGACAGGAGTTTGTGAGTGACGTAGTGCACCAGAAGCAACTTTTGGTCAAGCGGTTTGTGTCTCGATCCAAAGAGTCCAGAGATAATCCTGGTTTAGTCTTAGATCTCCCTCAGATTTAGCCTGGTTTAATATTGGTTTAGTCCTGGTTTAGATCTAGTTTAGTCCTGGTTTGGTCCAGATTAAGACCTGGTTCAGTTTTGGTTTAGTCCTGGTTGTTCTACCGGACTTTGCTTAGACCTGGATCAGTCCATGTTCAGTCCTGGTTTGGTCCTGGTGCAGCCTACAGTCTTGTGCACATGATGGAGCAGATGTTTGTGCAGGTTTTATTGCAGGGTTTACGCATTTCTCCTCCATCTCCTCGCTCCTCCGCTTCCTCCCTTTCCTCCCTCTCTCCTTGGCCTCCTCCCTCTCTCCTCTCTCTTTCCTTCCTCTCTCCTTTTTTCCTCTCTCTTCTGCTTCCTCCCTCTCCTTCCTCTCTCCTCCCTCTCTCTCCCTCTTTCCTCTCTCCCTCTCTCCTCCCTCTCTCTCCCTCTTTCCTCTCTCCTCCGTCTCTCTCACTCTTTCCTCTCTCCTCCCTCTCTCTCCCTCTTTCCTCTTTCCTCTCTCCCTCTTTCCTCTCACCTCTCTCTCCCTCTTTTCTCTCTCCTCCCTCTCTCTCCCTTTCCTCTCCTCCCTCTCCCTCTTTCCTCTCTCCTCCCTCTCTCTCCCTCTTTCCTCTCCTCCCTCTCTCTCCCTCTTTCCTCTCTTCTCCCTCTCTCTCCCTCTTTCCTCTCCTCCCTCTCTCCCTCTTTCCTCTCCTCCCTCTCTCCTCCCTCCCTCTCTCTCTTTCCTCTCTCCTCCCTCTCTCTCCCTCTTTCCTCTCCTCCCTCTCTCCTCCCTCTCTCTCACTCTTTCCTCTCTCCTCCCTCTCTCTCCCTCTTTCCTCTCTCCCTCTCCCTCTTTCCTCTCCTCCCTCTCTCTCCCTCTTTCCTCTCTTCTCCCTCTCTCTCCCTTTCCTCTCCTCCCTCTCCCTCTTTCCTCTCTCCTCCCTCTCTCTCCCTCTTTCCTCTCCTCCCTCTCTCTCCCTCTTTCCTCTCTTCTCCCTCTCTCTCCCTCTTTCCTCTCCTCCCTCTCTCCCTCTTTCCTCTCCTCCCTCTCTCCTCCCTCCCTCTCTCTCTTTCCTCTCTCCTCCCTCTCTCTCCCTCTTTCCTCTCCTCCCTCTCTCCTCCCTCTCTCTCACTCTTTCCTCTCTCCTCCCTCTCTCTCCCTCTTTCCTCTCTCTCTCTCCCTCTTTCCTCTCTCCTCCATCTCTCTCACTCTTTCCTCTCTCCTCCCTCTTTCCTCTCCCTCGCTCCCTCTTTCCTCTCTCCTCCCTCTCTCCCTCTTTCCTCTCTCCTTCTTTCCTCTCTCCTCCCTCTTTCCTCTCTCCTCTCTCTCCCTCTTTCCTCTCTCCTCCCTCTTTCCTCTCTCCTCCCTCTTTCCTCTCTCCCTTGCTCCTTCTTTCCTCTCTCCTCCCTCTCTCCCTCTTTCCTCTCTCTCCCTCTTTCCTCTCTCCCTCGCTCCTTCTTTCCTCTCTCCCTCTTTCCTCTCTCCCTCGCTCCTTCTTTCCTCTCTCCTCTCCTCTCTCCCTCTCTCCTCTCTCTCTCTCCCTCTTTCCTCTCTCCTCCCTCTTTCCTCTCTCCCTCGCTCCTTCTTTCCTCTCCTCCCTCTCTCCCTCTTTCCTCTCTCCCTCTTTCCTCTCTCTCCCTCGCTCCTTCTTTCCTCTCTCCCTCTTTCCTCTCTCCCTCGTTCCTCTCCCTCTCTCCCTCTTTCCTCTCTCTCTCTCCCTCTTTCCTCTCTCTCTCCCTCTTTCCTCTCTCCTCCCTCTTTCCTCTCTTCCTCGCTCCTTCTTTCCTCTCTCCTCCCTCTCTCTCCCTCTTTCCTCTCTCCCTCGCTCCTTCTTTCCTCTCTCCTCCCTCTCTCTCCCTCTTTCCTCTCTCCCTCTTTCCTCTCTCTCCCTCTTTCCTCTCTCCCTCTTTCCTCTCCCTCTCTCCCTCTTTCCTCTCTCTCTCCCTCTTTCCTCTCTCCTCCCTCTCCCTCTTTCCCTCTCCTCCCTCTCTCCTCCCTCTCTCTCACTCTTTCCTCTCTCCTCCCTCTCTCCCTCTTTCCTCTCTCCTTCTTTCCTCTCTCCTCCCTCTTTCCTCTCTCCTCTCCTCTCTCCCTCTTTCCTCTCTCCTCTCTCTCCCTCTTTCCTCTCTCCTCCCTCTTTCCTCTCTCCTCCCTCTTTCCTCTCCTCCCTCTCTCCCTCTTTCCTCTCTCCTCCCTCTTTCCTCTCTCCCTCGCTCCTTCTTTCCTCTCTCCTCCCTCTCTCTCCCTCTTTCCTCTCTCCCTCTTTCCTCTCTCTCCCTCTTTCCTCTCTCCCTCGCTCCTTCTTTCCTCTCTCCCTCTTTCCTCTCTCCCTCTTTCCTCTCCCTCTCTCCCTCTTTCCTCTCTCTCTCTCCCTCTTTCCTCTCTCTCTCCCTCTTTCCTCTCTCTCCTCTCCCTCTTTCCTCTCCTCCCTCTTTCCTCTCTCCCTCGCTCCTTCTTTCCTCTCTCCTCCCTCTCTCTCCCTCTTTCCTCTCTCCCTCGCTCCTTCTTTCCTCTCTCCTCCCTCTCTCTCCCTCTTTCCTCTCTCCCTCTTTCCTCTCTCTCCCTCTTTCCTCTCTCCCTTGCTCCCTCTTTCCTCTCCCCCTTTCCTCTCCCTCTCTCCCTCTTTCCTCTCTCCTCCCTCCCTCTCTCTCTCCTCCCTCCCTCTCTCTCTCCTCCCTCCCTCTTTCCTCTCTCTCTCCCTCTTTCCTCTCTCTCTCTCTCCCTCTTTCCTCTCTCTCCTCTCCTTCTTTCCTCCCTCTCTCTCCCTCTTTCCTCTCTCCTTCTTTCCTCTCTCCCTCTTTCCTCTCTCTCTCTCCCTCTTTCCTCTCTCTCCCTCTTTCCTCTCTCTCCTCTCCCTCTTTCCTCTCTCCTCCCTCTCTCCCTCTTTCCTCTCTCCCTCTTTCCTCTCTCTCTCCCTCTTTCCTCTCTCCTCCCTCTCTCTCTTTCCTCTCTCCTCCCTCTCTCTCCCTCTTTCCTCTCCTCCCTCTCTCCTCCCTCTCTCTCACTCTTTCCTCTCTCCTCTCTCTCCCTCTTTCCTCTCTCCTCCCTCTTTCCTCTCCTCCCTCTCTCCCTCTTTCCTCTCTCCTCCCTCTTTCCTCTCTCCCTCTTTCCTCTCTCTCCCTCTTTCCTCTCTCCCTCTTTCCTCTCCCTCGCTCCTTCTTTCCTCTCTCCTCCCTCTCTCTCCCTCTTTCCTCTCTCTCCCTCTTTCCTCTCTCCCTCGCTCCTTCTTTCCTCTCTCCCTCTTTCCTCTCTCCCTCTTTCCTCTCCCTCTCTACCTCTTTCCTCTCTCTCTCCCTCTTTCCTCTCTCTCTCCCTCTTTCCTCTCTCTCCTCTCCCTCTTTCCTCTCTCCTCCCTCTTTCCTCTCTCCTCCCTCTTTCCTCTCTCCCTCGCTCCTTCTTTCCTCTCTCCTCCCTCTCTCTCCCTCTTTCCTCTCTCCTCCCTCTCTCTCCCTCTTTCCTCTCTCCCTTTCCTCTCTCTCCCTCTTTCCTCTCTCCCTTGCTCCCTCTTTCCTCTCTCCTTCTTTCCTCTCTCCTCCCTCTTTCCTCTCTCCTCTCCTCTCTCCCTCTTTCCTCTCTCCTCTCTCTCCCTCTTTCCTCTCTCCTCCCTCTTTCCTCTCCTCCCTCTCTCCCTCTTTCCTCTCTCCTCCCTCTTTCCTCTCTCCCTCGCTCCTTCTTTCCTCTCTCCTCCCTCTCTCTCCCTCTTTCCTCTCTCCCTCTTTCCTCTCTCTCCCTCTTTCCTCTCTCCCTCGCTCCTTCTTTCCTCTCTCCCTCTTTCCTCTCTCCCTCTTTCCTCTCCCTCTCTCCCTCTTTCCTCTCTCTCTCTCTCCCTCTTTCCTCTCTCTCTCCCTCTTTCCTCTCTCTCCTCTCCCTCTTTCCTCTCCTCCCTCTTTCCTCTCTCCCTCGCTCCTTCTTTCCTCTCTCCTCCCTCTCTCTCCCTCTTTCCTCTCTCCCTCGCTCCTTCTTTCCTCTCTCCTCCCTCTCTCTCCCTCTTTCCTCTCTCCTCCCTCTCTCTCCCTCTTTCCTCTCTCCCTCTTTCCTCTCTCTCCCTCTTTCCTCTCTCCCTTGCTCCCTCTTTCCTCTCCCCCTTTCCTCTCCCTCTCTCCCTCTTTCCTCTCTCCTCCCTCCCTCTCTCTCTCCTCCCTCCCTCTTTCCTCTCTCTCTCCCTCTTTCCTCTCTCTCTCTCTCCCTCTTTCCTCTCTCTCCTCTCCTTCTTTCCTCCCTCTCTCTCCCTCTTTCCTCTCTCCTTCTTTCCTCTCTCCCTCTTTCCTCTCTCTCTCTCCCTCTTTCCTCTCTCTCCCTCTTTCCTCTCTCCTCCTCTCCCTCTTTCCTCTCTCCTCCCTCTCTCCCTCTTTCCTCTCTCATTCTTTCCTCTCTCCTCCCTCTTTCCTCTCTCCTCTCTCTCCCTCTTTCCTCTCTCCTCCCTCTTTCCTCTCTCCTCCCTCTTTCCTCTCCTCCCTCTCTCCCTCTTTCCTCTCTCCTCCCTCTTTCCTCTCTCCCTCGCTCCTTCTTTCCTCTCTCCTCCCTCTCTCTCCCTCTTTCCTCTCTCTCCCTCTTTCCTCTCTCCCTCGCTCCTTCTTTCCTCTCTCCCTCTTTCCTCTCTCCCTCTTTCCTCTCCCTCTCTACCTCTTTCCTCTCTCTCTCTCCCTCTTTCCTCTCTCTCTCCCTCTTTCCTCTCTCTCCTCTCCCTCTTTCCTCTCTCCTCCCTCTTTCCTCTCTCCTCCCTCTTTCCTCTCTCCCTCGCTCCTTCTTTCCTCTCTCCTCCCTCTCTCTCCCTCTTTCCTCTCTCCTCCCTCTCTCTCCCTCTTTCCTCTCTCCCTTTCCTCTCTCTCCCTCTTTCCTCTCTCCCTTGCTCCCTCTTTCCTCTCTCCCTCTTTCCTCCCTCTCTCCCTCTTTCCTCTCTCTCTCCCTCTTTCCTCTCTCCTCCCTCCCTCTCTCTCTCTCCTCCCTCCCTCTTTCCTCTCTCTCTCCCTCTTTCCTCCCTCTCTCTCCCTCTCTCTCTCCCTCTTTCCTCTCTCTCTCTCCTTCTTTCCTCTCTCCCTCTTTCCTTTCCTCTCTCTCTCTCCTTCTTTCCTCTCTCCCTCTTTCCTCTTTCCTCTCTCCCTTGCTCCCTCTTTCCTCTCTCCCTTGCTCCCTCTTTCCTCTCTCCCTCTTTCCTCTCTCTCTCCCTCTTTCCTCTCTCTCTCTCTCCCTCTTTCCTCCCTCTCTCTCCCTCTTCCCTCTCTCCTCTCTCCCTCCCTCTTTCCTCTCTCTCTCCCTCTTTCCTCTCTCTCTCTCCCTCTTTCCTCCCTCTCTCTCCCTCTTCCCTCTCTCCTCTCTCCCTCCCTCTCTCTCTCCTCCCTCCCTCTTTCCTCTCTCTCTCCCTCTTTCCTCTCTCTCTCTCCCTCTTTCCTCTCTCTCTCCCTCTTTCCTCTCTCTCCCTCTTTCCTCCCTCTCTCTCCCTCTTTCCTCTCTCCTTCTTTCCTCTCTCCCTCTTTCCTCTCCCTCTCTCCTCCCTCCCTCCTCTCCCTCTCTCCTCCTCTCCCTCTCTCCTCCCTCCCTCCCTCTTTCCTCTCTCTCTCTCCCTCTTTCCTCTCTCTCTCCTTCTTTCCTCTCTCTCTCCCTTTCCTCTCTCTCTCCCTCTTTCCTCTCTCTCTCCCTGTTTCCTCTCTCTCTCCCTGTTTCCTCTCTCTCTCTCCCTCTTTCCTCTCTCCTCCCTCTCTCCTCCCTCTCTCTCCCTCTTTCCTCTCTCTCTCCCTCTTTCCTCTCTCTCCCTCTTTCCTCTCTCTCTCTCCTCTTTCCTCTCTCTCTCCCTCTTTCCTCTCTCTCCCTGTTTCCTCTCTCTCTCTCCCTTTCCTCTCTCCTCCCTCTCTCCCTCTTTCCTCTCTCCCTCTTTCCTCTCTCTCCTCCCTCTCTCCTCCCTCTCTCTCCCTCTTTCCTCCCTTCCTCTTTCCTCCCTCTTTCCCTCTCTCCTCCCTCTCTCCTCTCCCTCTCTCCTCCCTCCCTCTCTCCTCCCTCCCTCTTTCCTCTCCCTCTCTCCTCCCTCCCTCTCTCCTCCCTCCCTCTCTCCTCCCTCCCTTTCCTCTCCTCTCTCCTCCCTCCCTCCCTCCCTCCCTCTTTCCTCTCCTCCCTCCCTCCCTCCCTCTTTCCTCTCCTCCCTCCCTCCCTCTTTCCTCTCTCCCTCTTTCCTCTCTCCTCCCTCTTTCCTCTCTCCCTCTTTCCCTCTCTCCTCTCCCTCTCTCCTCCCTCCCTCTCTCCTTCTTTCCTCTCGCTCCCTTTCCTCTCTCTCTCCCTCTTTCCTCTCTCTCCTCTCCCTCTTTCCTCTCTCTCTCCCTGTTTCCTCTCTCTCTCCCTCTTTCCTCTCTCTCTCTCCCTCTTTCCTCCCTCTCCTCTCCCTCTTTCCTCTCTCTCTCCCTGTTTCCTCTCTCTCCTCCCTCTCTCCTCCCTCTCTCTCCCTCTCTCCTCCCTCTCCTCTCCCTCTTTCCTCTCTCCTTCTTTCCTCTCTCCCTCTCTCTCTCCCTCTTTCCTCTCTCCTCTCTCCCTCTCTCTCTCCTCCCTCTCTCTCCTCCCTCTCTCTCCTCCCTCTCTCCTCCCTCTCTCTCCCTCTCTCCTCCCTCTCTCCTCCCTCTCTCCTCCCTCTCTCTCCCTCTTTCCTCTCTCTCTCTCCTTCTTTCCTCTCTCCCTCTCTCTCTCCCTCTTTCCTCTCTCCTCTCTCCCTCTCTCTCTCCTCCCTCTCTCTCCTCCCTCTCTCCTCCCTCTCTCTCCCTCTCTCCTCCCTCTCTCTCCCTCTTTCCTCTCTCTCTCTCCCTCTTTCCTCCCTCTCCTCTCCCTCTCTCTCTCCTTCTTTCCTCTCGCCTCTCCTCAAACTTTCCCTTTCTCTGCAGCTCACGCACGGACCGCGCCCTGGCCTCGTGAGCGCGCACCACATTCCCGTGACCGCGCCTCTAATGCGGGTCTTTTCCACGGTCTTCCCCCCATCCCCACGGCCCCCCGCCCCCTCACGACCCGCGCTGCTGCCATTGGTCCACGCGGCTGTCCGTCACCCGTGGCGCGGTCTGCGTAAGGCCCGTGCGCTCGCGGTTTAACCCACGGGGGCCTTCGCGCGGGGCGGTGTTAGCGCGGCTTCAGCGCGCGTTTGGACACGGCTCAGTCCGGAGTGGAAACCAAACCCACGGGCAGCGCCTTTCCTCCAATCACAGCGCGCGATACACGAGAGTGGGACGGTCCTCGCTGCTGATTGGCCAAACGGCGGTTCAATCAAACTTTACTCTGCTTCTGATTGGCTCCTTCCCGCACAAAAACCGCCCACCGGCTCTTTATAGCAAATTAACCACATTCCTCCATCTTTTTCGGTTCGTTGTGGCCCGCAGTGTCCGTTCCGTCGCCGGGAAACCTTCCGTTCTAGGTCCGTTAAACGCGTAAAAGCAGAAATGAGCCTCCCGAGAGTTTTCTTCGATGTGACCGCCGATGGTGCGCCCCTGGGCCGCGTCGTGATGGAGGTAAGTCCGGCTCTTTCATTCAAACGCGCAGCCTCTCCGTGCACCGCGCGGACAATGCGGTAAACCCTCCCAAACGCAGGCTAATCCCGGGTCCCCTGCACGCACCGGGGCGCCGGGTCTGTGGCGCGGCTGCGGAGACCCCCACACCCGGGGAAGAGCCTTTGCAGTCGGCCTGGATGTGGGTTTTGTGCCGCTGTTTGAGGGAATAAAACGGCACAGGCGCAGTGGACGCGCACGTGCTCTCCCCTCCACGCGACACCGTTAAATAACGAGCCATTACATCATCGGTTTGTTCCCGAGCAAAACCCACCGGCCTCCGGTTTAATCCCAATAAAATCTCATTTTTGCGCCGGTACCGGTCTGTTAGTCCCGCCTCAGACCTCACGGCTCCGGTGCCGTGTCCTCACACAGTTCCACGGCACATTGTCCCGGTTTTATCCGCCCCGGGGCCAGTTTCTGTTAATATAAAATGAACGGATTAATTTGACTTTCTGCTGTTTTAATCCGTGATCCTGCGGCGCTGCAGCTCGGGCCCGTTTCATTTATAAAGTTAATCATTAAATCGTGACTTTGTAAAATCCGCTGCCTCCATTTTAAACCAAGTATTTCAGGATTAGTGCAGAAATGTGAGGTTCATTTGTCAGTTATTTGATTAGAATAATTTAACAGCCTCAGTTTAACTTGAGTTTGTCTGGTGCAGCTTTTCATTCAACTATTTAAAGTTGTACAAAGTGTTTCTGTGGAAGGTTCCAGACGCGATTCTTTATGTCCAGAATTCCTGCAGTTTTTTTAAGCACTTTTCCTTTTGCACTGCTGAAATAAACTCTTTATTTCGTACACTGCAGGTTATTAAATCTCAGTTTTACTGCTCCAGGCGCAAACTTTGAGTCTTCGGGTTTGCGGTTCTTTGTTCTCCGGGTCTGCGGAGGCTTTACCCGCGTGTCCCGGACTAATCTGCCCGAGCCCGGGGGTTTAGTCCGGGTTTGGGCTCCGGAGCGGGTTTAAACGCGCCCCGGCGCCGCTTCTGGAAGGTTCCCCGTGTCTGGAGCTGCGGTTCGGGCAGAAGGACCGGAGGGAGGAGGGTCCCTCCGTGGAACAGGCGGATGTTGAGTCCCGTTCCCCGGCCGCCATTTGCGGCACCACCGGAGCAAGAGAAAACCCAAACGCCTCCTGTACCCACTTTAAACCCGGAGAAACGCGGGGTTTTGCCTCTGTCCGCGCTGTGGGCGGATCAAATGGAAGAATTGAGCTAAAATTAAAGTGTAAAGCGGAATTTTCCCGTCCGCGCCCTGCGGTGGCGGACACAGACCGGCTCTGGTCCGGACACTGGACACAAACTGCGAATAACGTGTCGAAATGTGGTGTTTGGATTAAAATATCCGTGTTTTTCCACTCGGACAGTGTAAATGGCGTAAACTCGAACACGAGGGGATTAAAGTTTGAAGTGGTTTGGAGGGAGGGGCCCTTCCATTTTGTGCCTCTGACGCTGCAGCGACAGAAAAATCCAGAGCAACATGGAGCAGGTGGAAACTCCCACTGAAACTTTAGAAATGTGCAAATGAGGGGAAATGTTTCTGTTTGCACTGGTCAAAGGACTCAATTTAAATAAATATCACATGAATTTTGCTCCTGTATCTGTTCACTTTATTTTCTTTTTTTATTTTTGCACCAGTTTAAAAATGCACTTAAATAGTAAATGGTTTTAAGTATTTTCGTTTGCTCAAACTTGGAACATGTACATGTTTTTCAGGCCCCACACTTGTCAGTCCTGTTCAATATTGGAGTAGAAAATAAAAATGTAGTGAAGTAATTGAACATGAACAAATTTGAGTCTTTAAAGGGTGTTATGAAAATGTGTATTTTTTGACGTTGACGAGATGGTATTCAGTTGTGTTGTGATGCTGCTCTGAAGGGGGGGCGGTTGGGAGACTAGTTTAATTCCCTCCTGTTGTCCACACGTCCCCTGCTCCTTTTACCTTCAGTTGTAACAAAACCTTCATGAACCAGACACGAGACGAATGAATAATGGACCTGCTGGAATCGCCCGAGTATAAAACGAACACGCTGCACGTTTAAGGTTTTGACTCATTTTAAAGTCGTGTCCTCAAGGCTTAAGTTTTAAACCTGGAGTCTGTCCTCCTCTGAAGTTTATCTGCTGTGCCTGGAGGGCAGAGTATTGCGGTTAGTTCTTGGCAGTGGTTCGGCCCTGCCCCTTCACCGCCTGCCACATGTGGTTTGGCAGGTGCACAGCGAGACTCTGAACTGGAGCCAAACTACGACATCAGTCTGTGCCCGACTGTCAAATTAAAAGGATCTTTTCAATTGTAACGGGTCAAAGTGTAAATATTAAAGGTTCAAATACTGTGACATCTGTAAATATTCTGTACTCAAATCTCACTGGTTTATTCTTCTGCATTTCAGTTTTTGTTAAAACCTCTGGACTTGACCAAATGACCGTCCAGAGTCCAACAGAATCGTTACAGCCCTAATGAGACTGAACGTGTTTCTGCTTTTTCGACCAGTGACTTTGAGCAGATCAGTGTTTTTAAGATAAGATAAGATAAGATAAGATAATCCTTTATTTGTCCCACAATGGGGAAATTGCAGTGTCACAACGCAAGTTACAGAAACAGTAGGAAATAAGAGCATCAAAATCAAGATAAATAATAAGTATTTACAATCAACTAAAAAACACAACACTGTAAGCTAAGCTAAAAGGCACAGGAACGTTGCACAATAAGTGTTTTGGTTCTGAGATGATTGTGGACAGTGCAGTGATGGACAGTGGTGGGTAAATAAATAATAGCAGGTACAGTGACTTTAAATAATATTGCACATTGTTATTATTACTATGGAGATGACACATGGTTGCTATGGAGATGACACATGGTTGCTATGGGGATGACACATGACTAGCATTGATCATTATACAGTCTGACAGCAGCAGGAAGGAAAGACCTGCGAAATCTCTCCTTCACACAGCGAGGGTGAATCAGTCTGTCACTGATGCTGCTCTCCAGAGCAGACAGGGCGTCCTGCAGGGGGTGACACTCATGGTCCAGCATAGACATGAGTTTAGCCAGGACCCTCTTGTCCCCCACCTGCTGCACCGAGTCCAGAGGACAGCCCAGGACTGAGCTGGACTTCTTGATGATCTTGTCCAGTTTCTTCTTCTCCCTCTCTGTGACGCTGCTGCTCCAGCAGACCACACCGTACAGGATGGCTGATGCCACCACAGAGTCATAGAAGGACCTCAGGCACATGTTCACGCGCCGTTAAATCCACCTGACGCTCAAAGCATCACTGAACAACAGGACCAGAGTCTGAGCTGCGTTAAATAAATTACCCAAGTGATGTGTTCAGGTTTTTCTCCACCTTAAACAGAGTCTGGAGCCTGCAGAGGAATGTGCCCCACTTCTGTGGAGAAAGTTTAATCGCTTCATGACAGTTTGGGGAGGGAACACAAGTCTGAGTTTTGTGGCTTCATGTTTTAAAGTAGAAGTACAAATTAGTCCAGGTAGTACTTGAGTACACGTATTTAGGGGAACGTTGCAGCGTTCACCTTTTTTAAATGGTTTAAACAGAATTTCCTTCCAAAAATGTGCTTCCTGCGCCCTCTGCTGTTAAACGTCAAAGCTGAACTTGCTTTTTTTGAACTGACTGCAGTTACTGAGTTTCCTCTTTATTTCCAGCTCCGCTCTGACGTGGTTCCCAAGACGGCGGAGAACTTCCGGGCCCTGTGCACCGGAGAGAAAGGCTTCGGATACAAGGGCTGCATCTTCCACCGCGTCATCGCAGAGTTCATGTGTCAGGTACACCACCAGATACAGATTTGTATCTTCTCCAAACAGACCTGGAGTGTTTCATTCACACGTGTTTGAGGAACCCCTTTATTAGTCTGAGCTTTGGAGATGTGGACAATGTGCTGTTCCACCTTGTGATGTCACAAAGTGGTAGTTTTGAAGTGAACAGCTCCTTTTACCTTTTCAGTAGAGATTGGAAATTCCAGGGCTGAAATGATTAAGGTGTGTGGAGTTTAAAAACCCAGTGGAGCACCATCTGTTTTACCATATGACATCACACAGTGGAACAGTGATTTCAGTTAAATGCAGGTTTTGTGTTAAACATGTGACTGAAACGAGCTCTGGGTTTGTTTGTGATGAGGAAATGCCGTTAAAACGGATCGGAAAATGGGCCCTTTAAACATTGTCCCAGAACAAAGGCTCTGTCCCTGCTGCTCCTGCCGCTGAGGGCGTTTGCTTTTGTGTTTCAAATCCATTTGTGTGGAGTTAAACGGCTGTAACACTGGCAAGAGTCAAGGTCTGAGTCCTGATGAAAGTGAAAATGTGACTTCACTTTAATGTAAAATCGTGTTTTCAGGGCGGAGACTTCACAAACCACAACGGAACCGGAGGAAAGTCGATCTACGGAAACAAGTTTCAGGACGAGAACTTCCAGCTGAAGCACACGGGCCCCGGGATCCTGTCCATGGCAAACGCCGGCCCCAACACAAACGGCTCCCAGTTCTTCATCTGCACCGTCAAGACCGCCTGGTACGAGCGCGCCCGCTGCACCAAATGTCACTGACAAACTAAACGAATCGTAATGACTCTGACAAAGACGGTGTAGCAGGAAAACGAGGGGAGACCAAACTAGGGCTTTGACTCCGAACTTCGTTATTCAAATATAATTCGAATATTTAAAAAAAAATGGAGATATTCGAACGAAGCCCTTAATATTCGAACCTGTTCGAAAAGTTTAACATGAACATCTCCAACGCGATAGAAGCACAGAACAGACTCACCATAGGCAGAACATCCCTCAGTCACAGAAAGAACACGCATATTCCACTGAGTCCTGCCCTTAAGGAGCAGCTGTTTTAGTTTATGCAAATGAGCCATGTGGTTTTAAGTTTCACTTCTGTAAAACGTAAACAAATGTGCGCAAAGCTGCATTAAACACATTATTATTTGAGTCCTCCTCGTAGGAAATAAAAATCCAAACTTAAATTATCCACTGTCGCGTGTACCGCGTGTACCAGTCTCATCAGCCGTGAAAGCAAATGAATCTGCCCACGTAGCATTAAGCGTTCTGTTTTCTTCAGAAACTTTTCTTTTCTTGGATTTATCATCATTGGGCTGAAAATCATCCTGCTGATGTAGGTGCGGTAAGTCCGGGCTGCCAGTGTGTGCGGGTGGCGCACATCGGCGGCTTTGACGCATGTTTTGAGTGACAAAAATATTAAAAACGTTTTATTTAAATGTTACAAGATTACCATTATCTACAATTTTAGATTTACATTTAAAAACAAACAAACTAAAATAAAAATACAATGTAATTAAATACTCATTATTATTTTCCAAAGTCACAGGGAGCCACGACAGAACGATGAAAGAGCCACATGCGGCTCTGGAGCTGCAGGTTAATATTTGAATATATTCGAATATTAATATTAATAAACAAACGAACTTCGAATATGATTTTTGGGCAAAAGTCAAAGCCCTAGACCAAACCAAAGTTCCACTTTTCAATCCGACCCAAACATAAACCTCCACCGAACAAATCAAAGTCCTGCAGTACAACCAAAATGCTTTAAGACGCTCTCCCTTCTCCCTGCCGTAAGCAAACCATAATAAAACACTTTGGAATTGGATGCAGACACAGATTACGCAGTACATCTGTCCTGCGGCAGGACGGACTCAAAAACGGTTCTGACAGTGGCTTTAAACTGCTTTGGCTGCACTTGAACATTTACTCTAGAGTTTTTCGTTTCTAATGGACAAAATCCACTGAACAAATTTTCATTTGGAAACGAGGTTGGGTCAGTGTTTTTAGGCCTTTTACATTTTTAACTTGGTATTTATTCAGTGCTGTAATGAAGAGTTCATTATGGGGCTATAATAAAGTGTTCGAAGTTTCTGCTGTGGTCGTTCCAATTGGGTCAGATTGACTGAAGCTGTTAAACTTTAATATTTATTTGAACACAGCAGTGCCTACAGTTGGCATCAAACCCCAGTGAATGTTAATGACATCAGATGCAAAGTATCAATTCAGTGTTGATGTTTTTCCTAACCTGTTGCGCCCCCTGCAGGCTGGACGGGAAGCACGTGGTGTTCGGCTCGGTGGTGGAGGGCATGGACGTGGTGAAGAAGATGGAATCCTACGGCTCCCAGTCCGGAAAAACCTCCAAGAAGCTGGTGATCGCCGACTGCGGTCAGCTCTGAACAAGCACTTAGCCTGTCCGTCACCCTGACCCTGCATTCCTATTGGACACCCCGCCCTGAGCCCGCCCCTTTTTATATTCTATGATCATGAAGCATTCGTGACGCCTCGTTAGGTTCGTTCTGTTGAGTCCAGCGGTTTTTGTTTGAGTCAAATGAAATAAAGGAAGCGTTGCCTTGACCCGAAGTGTGTGTGGACTCACTGATTTTAAAATATTCAGTGTTTAAACCTGATGATGGAGCCACAGAAGTACCATTGTCTGTCTGGGTGTTTAAACATTTATTTGCACTTCAGTTTCATCAGAAAGTATCAGGTTTTATGAAGATGAGAAAAGGAGGAACTTCTGCACTGTCCCATGTGCCTTGGAAAGTGTCAGTGACTCAAACGGTTCAGATTCTGTTCATTTAAAGGTTATTTTATGACAACAGTTCAGAAGTTCTGGTATTTCAGTGGGCAGTTTCTGCAGTTCACTGGGCCGGACACCAGGAGGCGCCGTTTCATCTCCTCGGTAAAGGTGCATCCAAATGAGTAAAGTTTAACCTTTGTTTGAATGAATCCATGAAACTGAAGCTTTTATCCAAAGAATAGGGAAGTTTCAAACCTCATGATGTCATCAGGTGAAAACTCAGATTATAGAATTAAAGTGTAGGATGTTGTGGTCAAATTTTGCTCTGGTTCATTCAAAAGTACATGCAATTACTTGCTGCCCCCACATGGAGGCGCTGTTCAGATGAGCCTGATGACACAAACACGTGGATATTTGTATCTAGTTTTATTTTGAAACGGTTCAAATTTAAACATGTCCAAAGCTTTGGTCACACAGCGTTTCAAATGTCCAAACCAAACTCCAAAACCCTCCAGTCACTTTCAAACGGCTCATTTAAAATCTGCAAAACCTGCTGAAGAAATCTGAGCGTAAAGGGAACCACAGACCTGCAGAAGAACAAAACCAAAGCTGTTTGGGATGGGGCCTGACCATGGACTGTTTTTATAATCGTCTGTGGGCCTGGCGGTGTTTGGGAGTCACTGAAAACGTGCACCAAAAACAGATTCTTAATTATTCTGGATCAATTTGTGTTAAAAGGAACTCGCGGCTGTACTTCATCTGCAAAACATGAAAACACGAGCTCACACTGCAACAGCTGTGTGATTTTCCTTCTGTAATTACCACAGACTGTGTAAAGAAGAGCGCTGGGGGAGTGAGACGTCACCCACAGCGTTCAGCTCCAGTCAAATGAAGCTCACTGAGGCCATTTCAAAATAAAAACCTCCAGGATCATGCGGCGCTGGTGAACACGGACATTTAAGACCAAAATGAGGAGCCTGACCACAGCAGTTACAGAGGCCACCGTTTTTCAATGTAAAGTCAACTGGAGCCAGAATCGATGGAGCCATGAGCGTGCCCATGCTCACTTCCTGTTATGAAGTGGCTAGAGGATTAGCTATGTCCATTTATACATACATTCTATGGTAATTACACATGTATTAATGCAACAACAATTACAGATTTAATTTTGTTGCACTATATATTTTTTTTAAATGTAACTCAGATAAAAAGTATTTGAATTTGTAAAGTTTTTTTTTTTTCTGCATTAATGTTTGGTCAGTTTGTTTTTAATATTTACATGTTTTTTTTTTGTTGTTTTTTTACACAAAGCTGCTCCACGGTCAGGCCCTCTGTGTTTTGCAGCAGGGGGAGGAATTCTCAATAGCCGACTCCAGTCAAACTTTACAATTCCCACAAAAAAAACACGATGTTTACGATTATTCCAGATTTCTGAGCCCAGGACCAAACGGTGGAATCCTTCAGTCACTTTCACTTTGCCTCGTAGATCCCACTCCTCTGTGAGCCGCTTCACTGCCTCTTTAAGCTGCTTCTGTTACAACGCGACTTTCTCGTTCTTAAAAACACGTTTAGGTTTGAGTTTGGAGAATGGACTGAGTGGAAATGGAAATATTGTGACCTGAATATTCACAGTTCTTGCCAGATACTCTTACATCTCCAGACTCACGTACACGTCTTCAGTCGTCCTTCAAAAAAAAAACACCTCAAAATCCGACCAAATATTCACTGTCGAGTCTAGTCCCTCCTGAGTCCTGGTTCATAAAAAGTACAAAACACAAACAAACACAAAAGTCTAAACCTGGAATGAAAACTACAGAATCTCTGCTCTGACGCTCAGTTCAAATCACAAACCATGAACCGTATCCACACAGAAAAACACAAGATCATGTTTAACCTTCTGAGCACCACCAGGGGAGTCTGCGTGCCACAGTTTGAGAAACACTGGTCTATTCTAGGGTTCAAACGCAGGAAACTTGTGCAAAAAACAAACAAAATAACCCTTCCTCCTCCTCTCCTCTGTCTGTCCTCCTCTGAACTCCTTCTCTTCTTCTTCTCTCCTCGTCTCTTCTCCTCAGAGCTGACAGGAGATGGAGATCTTGGTGGTGGAGTACGGTACAGATTCTGCAGAGGGACAAACAGGATTAAAGGTGATTCTGTCCCGTTTCACACAGTCCTGAAACGTGAGTCCAGCCTGAGCAGCCGGACCCTTCTACGTTCTGTCAGGACTCAGAACGCAGAAGAGTCTGGAACTGGACCACGGAGCGCGAAAATCCTCCGTCCAAACTGGAGTCGGTCCAACCACAGACGCTCATTTGTCTCACGTGTCTCTCAAACGCAGAAGAAAAATTCACGTAACATTCAGAACAAAACATAGAACTTCTTTACCTCAAATAAGCGGAGGTGGAAGAAGTACTCAGTTTTATTACTTAAATAAAAGTACAGAAACAGAAAAATACTCAAGTAAAAATATCACATGAAAAAATCAACTTAAGTGAATGTATTAAAGTACCTGTTTAAAAATGTACTTTAAGAGTAAAAAGTAAAAGTATTTCGTTTAGATTTTGTGTATTTTTGTTGCTCAAACTAGAACGTGTTAAAAATAAAACCTCAGCCTTTTCTGCAGGTCTCAAATAAAAATAAAAATACTTTTACTTTTCAGTCCTGCACAACAATGTAGTGGAGTAGAAAGTACAGATACCTGCTCTCAGATGTACTGAAGTAAAAGTAAAAAGTATACATTTTTAAATCTACTTAAGTAAAGTACAGATACCTCAAATACATAAGTACAGTACTTTACTACTTTTACTTCGTTACTTTCCACCAAAAGAGAAAGTCGTAGTTTGGTGCGTAGATTGTTGATGCAGTAGTATTTGTACTATTTGCAGTAGTATTTGCAGTAGTATTTGCAGTAGTAGTATTCATAGTACCTCGGTCCGTCAGCGTGCTGATGTGGGCCTGTCTGCAGTAGTATTTGCAGTAGTATTTGCAGTAGTAGTATTCGTAGTACCTCGGTCCGTCAGCGTGCTGATGTGGGCCTGTCTGCAGTAGTATTTGCAATAGTATTTGCAGTAGTATTTGCAGTAGTAGTATTCGTAGTACCTCGGTCCGTCAGCGTGCTGATGTAGGCCTGTCTGCAGTAGTATTTGCAGTAGTATTTGCAGTAGTAGTATTCGTAGTACCTCGGTCCGTCAGCGTGCTGATGTAGGCCTGTCTGCAGTAGTATTTGCAGTAGTATTTGCAGTAGTAGTATTCGTAGTACCTCAGTTCGTCAGCGTGCTGATGTGGGCCTGTCTGCAGTAGTATTTGTAGTAGTATTTGCAGTAGTATTTGCAGTAGTAGTATTCATAGTACCTCGGTTCGTCAGCGTGCTGATGTGGGCCTGTCTGCAGTAGTATTTGCAGTAGTATTTGCAGTAGTATTTGCAGTAGTATTTGCAGTAGTAGTATTCGTAGTACCTCGGTCCGTCAGCGTGCTGATGTGGGCCTGTCTGCAGTAGTATTTGCAGTAGTATTTGCAGTAGTAGTATTCGTAGTACCTCGGTCCGTCAGCGTGCTGATGTAGGCCTGGAGGAACTCTTTCTCGGAGCCGTCTCTCTCCTGATCTTCTGCTCCTCTCCAGTTCCTCCTCTGCTCCTCCTCCTTCTTCTGCTTCTGCTGCAGTGTCGGAGATTCATACAGACGAATGAACCTGGAAAGAGACAAAACCAGGACTAAACCAGGTCTAAACCAGGACCAAACCAGGTCTAAACCAGGTCTAAACCAGGTCTAAACCAGGACTAAACCAGGTCTAAACCAGGTCTAAACCAGGACTAAACCAGGACTAAACCAGGTCTAAACCAGGTCTAAACCAGGTCTAAACCAGGACTAAACCAGGACTAAACCAGGACCAAACGAGGTCTAAACCAGGTCTAAACCAGGTCTAAACCAGGTCTAAACCAGGACTAAACCCTCTAGGTTACTGCAGAGCCTGGTAGGGATGTAGTAGTAGTAGTAGTAGTAGTAGTAGTAGTAGTAGTAGTAGTAGTATTTGCAGTACTTGATCTCAGAGGTACTGCAGAGTCTTGTGGGGAGGTAGTAGTAGTAGTAGTAGTAGTAGTAGTAGTAGTAGTAGTATTTGCAGTACTTGATCTCAGAGGTACTGCAGAGTCTTGTGGGGAGGTAGTAGTAGTAGTAGTAGTAGTAGTAGTAGTATTTGCAGTACTTGATCTCAGAGGTACTGCAGAGTCTTGTGGGGAGGTAGTAGTAGTAGTAGTAGTAGTAGTAGTAGTAGTATTTGCAGTACTTGATCTCAGAGGTACTGCAGAGTCTTGTGGGGAGGTAGTAGTAGTAGTAGTAGTAGTATTTGCAGTACTTGATCTCAGAGGTACTGCAGAGTCTTGTGGGGAGGTAGTAGTAGTAGTAGTAGTAGTAGTAGTAGTATTTGCAGTACTTGATCTCAGAGGTACTGCAGAGTCTTGTGGGGATGCAGTTGAGTTCGTCTCCGCTCACGATCACCATCTTCAGGGCGCTGATCAGGCCCAGGCTCTGAGGCAGGTACGACAGGTGGTTCTTGTGGATGAACAGGGACTCCAGGCTCTGCAGGCTGACAGGAGCAGACAGGAGCAGACAGGAGCAGAGAGACAGGCGCAAAAACAACACCGGGAGAGTTAAGTCCAGTTCAGAAGACGTTTGTTTTCATTCCTGGAGCATAAGAATATGAGCTCATTTCCCCTGGGCTCAGACATTTCAGATTCAGCTGAAGTTCTGCTGAAGAACCCCTCTATGCCCCACCCCCACAACTGTTGCTATGGAGATCATTAAGAGTGATCTAAACCTGGTCTTGGTCTAAACCCAGTCTTGGTCTAAACCCAGTGTTGGTCTAAACCCAGTCTTGGTCTAAACCCAGTGTTGGTCTCACCGGTCCATGTCCTCGGGCAGGTCTTTGAGTCGGTTGTTGCTCAGGTCCAGAGTCTTCAGAGAGTCCATCCTCAGGACACAGATGGGCAGAGACACCAGGCAGTTCTCTGACACGTCCAGCAGGTGGAGCTGCTTCAAGGAGCTCAGCTGGAACACACACACAACCCATGTGACTACGACAGGTCACATGACTTTAGGGGAGGTCACATGAACGATCATATATTATATTGCTAAAAGTATTCGCTCATCTGCCTTGACTCTCATATGAACTTAAGTCACATCCCATTCTTAATCCATAGGGTTTAATATGACGTCGGTCCTTTGCAGCTGTAACAGCTTCAACTCTTCTGGGAAGGTCCACAAGGTTTAGGAGGGTGTTTATGGGAATTTTTGACCACTCTTCCAGAAGTGCATTTGTGAGGTCACACACTGATGTTGGACGAGAAGGTCTGGCTCTCAGTCTCCGCTCTAATTCATCCCAAAGGTGTTCTGTCGGGTTGAGGTCAGGACTCTGTGCAGGACAGTCAAGTTCATCCACACCAAACTCTCTCATCCAGGTCTTTATGGACGTTGCTCTGTGCACTGGTGCACAGTCATGTTGAAAAGGAAGGGGCCGTCTCCAAACTGTCCCACAAAGTTTGGATCATGGAATTGTCCAAAATCTCTTGGTGCTGAAGCATTCAGAGTTCCTTTCACTGGAACTAAGGAGCCAACCCCACACCATAATCCCCCCTCCACCAAACTTTACACTCGGCACAGTTCAGTCAGACAAGTACCGTTCCCCCGGCAACCGCCAAACCCAGACTCGTCCATCAGATTGCCAGATGGAGAAGCACGATTCTTCACTCCAGAGAACACGTCTCCACTGCTCTAGAGTCCAGTGGCGGCGCTTTACACCACTGCATCCGACGCTTTGCACTGCATTGGTGATGCATGACTTGGATGCAGCTGCTCGGCCATGGAAACCCATTCCGTGAAGCTCTACACACTGTTCTTGAGCTAATCTGAAGGCCACATGAAGTTTGGAGGTCTGTAGCGACTGACTCTGCAGAAAGTTGGCGATCTCTCCGCACTATGAACCTCAGCATCTACTGACCCGCCCCGTCAGTTTACGTGGACTAACACTTTGTGGCTGAGTTACTGTCGTTCCCAATCACTTCCACTTTGTTATAATCCCACTGACAGTCGACTGTGGAATATTTAGGAGTGAGGAAACTTCACGACTGGACTTGTTGCACAGGTTCATCCTGTCACAGCACCACGCTGGAATTCACTGAGCTCCTGAGAGCGACTCATTCTTTACAAATGTTTGTAGAAACATCTGCAGGTCCAGGGGTTTGATTTTATTCACCTGTGGCCAGGGAAGTGACTGAAACACCTGAGTTTGATTATTTGGATTATTAGGGTGAGTGAAAACTATAGTGTATTTAATACAGATGATACTTGTTAAAAACTCGTTAAGCAGATTTGTGTTGTTCACAATGAGTTCTGGGTCTGGTCACCAACAGAAATAAACAGAATTTGTGACTTTACCTTTTGGAGATTTCCAATGATACAAAAAGTAATAACAGAATGTAATGGATGAAATCTTCTGTTGCCTCGGTCTGAGACACCAGAAATGCTTTGAGGTTTATGGACTTCTACCCGTGACTCAACATCCAGACAGACAAAAGGAAAACCAAGAGGATGGGAGGGCATCTGACACACAGGGACAGGAGGACGGGAGGGCATCTGGCTCACCTCAAAGGGCAGCTCACACAGTCTGTTCCCAGCGAGCTCGAGCCTCTGCAGCTCCTCACAGTCGCCGAGCTCCAGAGGAACCTTCATCAGACGATTAAAGCTCAAGTTCAGCTCCTTCAGCGACGAGAGCTTTCCTGCAGAGAGAAGCAACTGTGAGGACAACTGACCCACAACCGACCCACCACCGACCCACCACTGACCCACAACCGACCCACCACCGACCCACCACCGACCCACCACTGACCCACAACCGACCCACCACTGACCCACCACCGACCCACCACCGACCCACCACCGACCCACCACTGACCCACAACCGACCCACCACTGACCCACAACCGACCCACAACCGACCCACCACTGACCCACAACCGACCCACCACTGACCCACAACCGACCCACAACCGACCCACCACTGACCCACAACCGACCCACAACCGACCCACAACAGACCCACAACTAACCCACTGACCACCACCAGAGAGAGAAGCAACTGTGAGGACAACCGACCCACAACCAACCCCCAACCGACCCACCACTGACCCACAACCGACCCACAACCGACCCACAACAGACCCACAACTAACCCACTGACCACCACCAGAGAGAGAAGCAACTGTGAGGACAACCGACCCACAACCAACCCCCAACTGACCCACAACTGACCCACAACCGACCCACAACCGACCCACAACTGACCCACAACCGACCCACAACCGACCCACAACTGACCCACAACCGACCCACAACCGACCCACAACCGACCCACAACAGACCCACAACCGACCCACAACCGACCCACAACCGACCCACAACTGACCCACCACTGACCCACAACTAACCCACAACTAACCCACTGACCACCACCAGAGAGAGAAGCAACTGTGAGGACAACCGACCCACAACCGACCCACAACTGACCCACAACTGACCCACAATCGACCCACAACTGACCCACAACCGACCCACCACTGACCCACTGACCACCACCAGAGAGAGAAGCAACTGTGAGGACAACCGACCCACAACCGACCCACAACCGACCCACAACCGACCCACAACTGACCCACAATCGACCCACAACTGACCCACAACTGACCCACAACAGACCCACCACTGACCCACAACCGACTCACCACTGACCCACAACCGACTCACCACTGACCCACAACCGACCCACAACCGACCCACAACCGACCCACAACCGACCCACAAAAGACCCACAACCGACCCACAACCGACCCACAACCGACCCACAACAGACCCACAACCGACCCACCACTGACCCACAACCGACTCACCACTGACCCACAACCGACCCACAACCGACCCACAACAGACCCACAACCGACCCACCACCGACCCACCACTGACCCACAACCGACCCACCACTGACCCACAACCGACCCACCACTGACCCACAACCGACTCACCACTGACCCACAACCGACCCACAACCGACCCACAACCGACCCACAACCGACCCACAACCGACCCACAACAGACCCACAACCGACCCACAACCGACCCACCACCGACCCACCACTGACCCACAACCGACCCACCACTGACCCACAACCGACCCACCACTGACCCACAACCAACCCACAACCGACCCACAACCGACCCACCACTGACCCACCAACTAATCCAAAACCGACCCACAACCAACCCACAACTGACCCACAACCGAGCCACAAGTGACCCACAACCGACCCATAATCAACTCACAACCAACCCACCAACCGACCCACTGACCACCACCAGAGAAAGCAGCAACTGTGAGAACCACCGACCCACAACTGACCCATCAGCAACCCACAACCGACCCACTGACCACTGACCCACAATCATCCCACCACCAGGTTGAGTTGTGATTGTAGTAGCTTTAAACTGTAGTATCTTTAAACTTTAAGAGAACAGTCTATATTTATTCAAATCCATAATCGAATGTTTGGTTGTTGGTCTGGACTCACCGATCTCGGGTGGGACTTCACAGATCTGGTTCTTGGACAGGTCCAGGATCGTGAGTCTGGAAAACTGATCCAAAAACTCAGGAAGTCTCTGGATCCGAGTGTGGGTCACATACCACTCTGTGAGATACGTCATCCACTGCAGCTCCTTTGGGAAAGACTGGAGAGAAAACCAAGTCAGATCCAGGTCAGGACCAGCACTGGACCAGGACTAAACCAGGAGTAGATCAGGATTGGACCAGGGCTGGACCAGGACTGAACCAGGATTGGACCAGGGCTGACCCAAGCCTGGACCAGGACCGGACCAGGACAGAACCAGGTTTTAAACAGGATTGGACCAGATCTGAACCAGCACTGAAGCAGGACTGGACCAGGTCTGACCCAGGTCTGAACCAGGACTGGACCAGGACTGAACCAGGACTAAACCAGAACTAAAATAGGTCTAAAGTCCCTCACCATCCACTTGTCTCCTTCCAGTCTGAAGACCAGGTTTTCAGGTTCTGCTTCGGTCTGAGAAAAGTTCTGACCTTCTGGACCTCCTCTATCTGAAAAAAGGAATAATGTTGGATAATAATGTTGGATAATAATGTTGGATAATAATGTTGGATAATAAGGTTCAATAACGGCTCCACTTTGTGAAGCGACTGTGAAAAAATCCTGTGACTTTAGTTTATTTCTCCAGACAAAGAAGAGGCTGAACTTTTTGCCAGTTTTTGTTTCATATGGAGAGTTCCAGGAATTACAGAGATCTGAACCATAAACCAGGTCACACATCTGCACCTGACAGTTACAGCAAAGTCCACCTGACACTCTCACCTGTCTCACCTGTCCCCAGCTCAGGTTAAACTAGAGGGACACAACCAGGACTGAATCAGGATTAAACCAGAACTAAACCATATATTGAACGATGGTCTAAACCAGGACTAACAAGGACTAAACCAGGACTGAACCAGAACTAAACCAAGTCAGGGCCAGGACTGAACCAGATCTGAACCAGGACTAAACTAGGACTGAACCAGGACTAAACCTAAACTACAGTCTGCTGCTGTCTCGTGAAAGGGGTGGTTGTTGGGTCTGGTTGTTGAGGATGGTTGTTAATGGGGGCAGTACCTGTATGGGACTGGTTGCTGGGTTGGTTGCCGGGCTGGTTGCCGGGCTGGTTGCCGGGCTGGTTGCCGTGGGACCTCTCCAGATATCGGTGCAGGGCGTTCTTCTCGTCTCTTTTCAGACTTTTACAGTAGATCCTGAACTGCCACTCCTGATCGATCCTGGACACAAGCACCACGAGCAGCAGGACATCAGCCTCCTCACACTCTCCTCCTCCTCTTCCTCTCCTCCTCCTCTTCCTCTCCTCCTCCTCTTCTCTCCTCCTCTTCCTCTCCTCTTCTCCTTAATCACCTCTTCTTCCTCCTCTTCTATTCTGCTCCCTTCCACCTTCCCCTTCTCTCCTCTTCCTCCTCCTCTTCCTTCTTTCTTCCTCTTCTTCTCTCCTGCCTTCTCTCCTTCCTCTTTCTCCTTCTCCTCATCTCCTCACCCTCTCCTCTTCGTCCTCTTCTCCTCCTCCCCTCTCGTCCTCCTCTCTCTTCTGATATCTGATATCCAAAGTTCTTCTGTGAACTTCTCTTCTTTCTCTCTTCTTTTTACTTTTTAATTGTTAAAACATGGATTAAACAAACTGGTGATAAACAAGGTCAGGGTTCAAATAAAATACTTACATCTGACTTTGTGAAATCCAGTTCCACCAAAGACCAGGACTAAAACAGAATTAAACCAGGACTAAACTAGGACTAAACCAGGACTAAAACAGAACTAAACCAGGACTAAACTAGGACTAAACCAGGACTAAAACAGAACTAAAACAGGACTAAAACAGAACTAAAACAGGACTAAACTAGGACTAAAACAGAACTAAAACAGGACTGAACTGAGTCTGGGTCAGTTCTATCACTGAAGTGATAGAACCAGATCTAAACCAGGACTAATCCAGGACTAACCCAGGTCTAATCCAGGACTAACCCGGGTCTAATCCAGGACTAACCGGGGTCTAATCCAGGACTAACCCAGGTCTAATCCAGGACTAACCGGGGTCTGTGCATGGCTCTGTGGGGGCAGTAGCACATGGGGCAGTAAACATTACTCATGTCCTATAAATACTTTGTGAGTGCAGTACTGAGTGCAGTACTCTGAGCAGACGCAGTATTTTTAGAACAGATCGAGTTCCTCACACGTTGCACTGTCTGAGAGCCACCGTAGACACAAACATGCACACAGATGTGATTACAGAGGGCTGGCTGTGGCAGGAAAGAAGGCCTAGATGTTTTTTATTTATTTATTTATTTATTTACATACGGTAAAGTTTATTAACTATTGTCCTCTTCATTTGACCCACAGCGTCTCTGGGTTAAAGCTGTATTTGACCCACAGGTACTGTGTCGTACCTGGCGAGGGCGCTCTCTTCTCTGTGGGTGCAGTACTGTGTCGTACCTGGCGAGGGCGCTCTGCTCTGCTCTCTGTGGGTGCAGTACTGTGTCGTACCTGGCGAGGGCGCTCTGCTCTGCTCTCTGTGGGTGCAGTACTGTGTCGTACCTGGCGAGGGCGCTCTCCTCTCTCTCTCTCTGTGGGTGCAGTACTGTGTCGTACCTGGCGAGGGCGCTCTGCTCTCTGTGGGTGCAGTACTGTGTCGTACCTGGCGAGGGCGCTCTGCTCTGCTCTCTGTGGGTGCAGTACTGTGTCGTACCTGGCGAGGGCGCTCTGCTCTCTGTGGGTGCAGTACTGTGTCGTACCTGGCGAGGGCGCTCTGCTCTCTGTGGGTGCAGTACTGTGTCGTACCTGGCGAGGGCGCTCTGCTCTCTCTCTGTGGGTGCAGTACCGTGTCGTACCTGGCGAGGGCGCTCTGCTCTCTCTCTCTGTGGGTGCAGTACTGTGTCGTACCTGGCGAGGGCGCTCTGCTCTCTGTGGGTGCAGTACTGTGTCGTACCTGGCGAGGGCGCTCTGCTCTCTGTGGGTGCAGTACTGTGTCGTACCTGGCGAGGGCGCTCTGCTCTCTGTGGGTGCAGTACTGTGTCGTACCTGGCGAGGGCGCTCTGCTCTCTCTCTGTGGGTGCAGTACTGTGGCGTACCTGGCGAGGGCGCTCTGCTCTGCTCTCTGTGGGTGCAGTACTGTGTCGTACCTGGCGAGGGCGCTCTGCTCTCTCTCTGTGGGTGCAGTACTGTGTCGTACCTGGCGAGGGCGCTCTCCTCTCTCTCTCTCTGTGGGTGCAGTACTGTGTCGTACCTGGCGTGGGCGCTCTGCTCTGCTCTCTGTGGGTGCAGTACTGTGTCGTACCTGGCGAGGGCGCTCTGCTCTGCTCTCTGTGGGTGCAGTACTGTGTCGTACCTGGCGAGGGCGCTCTCCTCTCTCTCTCTCTGTGGGTGCAGTACTGTGTCGTACCTGGCGAGGGCGCTCTGCTCTCTGTGGGTGCAGTACTGTGTCGTACCTGGCGAGGGCGCTCTGCTCTGCTCTCTGTGGGTGCAGTACTGTGTCGTACCTGGCGAGGGCGCTCTGCTCTCTGTGGGTGCAGTACTGTGTCGTACCTGGCGAGGGCGCTCTGCTCTCTGTGGGTGCAGTACCGTGTCGTACCTGGCGAGGGCGCTCTGCTCTCTCTCTCTGTGGGTGCAGTACTGTGTCGTACCTGGCGAGGGCGCTCTGCTCTCTGTGGGTGCAGTACTGTGTCGTACCTGGCGAGGGCGCTCTGCTCTCTGTGGGTGCAGTACTGTGTCGTACCTGGCGAGGGCGCTCTGCTCTCTGTGGGTGCAGTACTGTGTCGTACCTGGCGAGGGCGCTCTGCTCTCTCTCTCTGTGGGTGCAGTACTGTGTCGTACCTGGCGAGGGCGCTCTGCTCTGCTCTCTGTGGGTGCAGTACTGTGTCGTACCTGGCGAGGGCGCTCTCCTCTCTCTCTCTCTGTGGGTGCAGTACTGTGTCGTACCTGGCGAGGGCGCTCTGCTCTCTGTGGGTGCAGTACTGTGTCGTACCTGGCGAGGGCGCTCTGCTCTCTCTCTCTGTGGGTGCAGTACTGTGTCGTACCTGGCGAGGGCGCTCTGCTCTCTGTGGGTGCAGTACTGTGTCGTACCTGGCGAGGGCGCTCTGCTCTCTCTCTGTGGGTGCAGTACTGTGTCGTACCTGGCGAGGGCGCTCTGCTCTCTGTGGGTGCAGTACTGTGTCGTACCTGGCGAGGGCGCTCTGCTCTGCTCTCTGTGGGTGCAGTACTGTGTCGTACCTGGCGAGGGCGCTCTCCTCTCTCTCTCTCTGTGGGTGCAGTACTGTGTCGTACCTGGCGAGGGCGCTCTGCTCTCTGTGGGTGCAGTACTGTGTCGTACCTGGCGAGGGCGCTCTGCTCTCTCTCTCTGTGGGTGCAGTACTGTGTCGTACCTGGCGAGGGCGCTCTGCTCTCTGTGGGTGCAGTACCGTGTCGTACCTGGCGAGGGCGCTCTGCTCTCGTCTCTCTCTTTCTCTCTTCTCCCTCAGTCTCTGTTTCTTCACTCGCCCCTCCCACAGGCCTCTGATGGCGGAGAGGTCGTACACCGGGACGTCCAGACGCCGCTCCACGCCCATGGCTCCTGCAACAACACGTCTCCATGGAGATGATGCTGCTTTGCCTGGAATGCTCCGCAGTGTGGCATTAAAGAGCCAGCTTTTCCTCCGTAGCTTTCCTCCATATTCTAAAGTTGTTCCCTCATCAAAAACATGTCTGAATAGGCATGTTTGAGTAATCTAGAGATCTCTCTTGGGCCCTATTCAAACCCTCCTTACGGGTCGCAGTACGAGTCTGTACGAGGCTCCGCCCACAAGCCTACGTCACCCACGCTCCCCCCCGACAACTCTGCATCAATATAAGGGGTGCTCTGAAGGGGGAGTGACTTAGTGCGGAGAGCAAAGAGAGGGAAGACTCAGGTGAATAGAATTTTCCAAACGATAAAAGCAACATGGCGATCTAAAATGTTCCGTGTTACAGTTAAAACCCCATAGAAGTAAAATAGAGCCTCTTTAACGAATCCGTCGCCATGGAGACGAGCTGCCAGGCCAAGGTTCAGGTCAGAGTAAGAAGAAGGTTTCTCTAGCAATAAAAATGTTAGAAATAATTTAAGATCGATCCGTCTAAAGCCTCTGCACCTGATTTTTATCGTCTGAAGTCGTGAAAAACAGAATTAGCTTATTGTAAACACACAGCTAGCATGCTAACTCACACTTCCTGATTCACTTTCATAATGATTCCCGCTGTCCCTCCTCAGCACCACGAATCTGTTTCTGTAAATAAACTTAAGACAGAGCGTAAACACGAATTCCACTGTGTAACTTTTCGGTTGAGGGTCCGTCATCTGCTTGTTTCTATGGAGACGTCATTGCTCTGCCTGGAATGTTCCACAGTGTGACATTAAACAGCTCTACTTTACATTTATTCAATTACAGGTGGTTTTAGAGCTCAAAAATACCTAGAAAAACAGACATTCTGACTGTGAGCGGGGTCGCCTCTCCACAGATCTGACCTGGAACTTGGTCTGGTTTGGTCTCCATGAAGACAGAAAGGTTTAATGTCATACTGTGGAACATTCCAGACAAAGCAACATCTCTATGGAGAAAAGTATGGAAGATAATTTGTTCCATCAGATTTTGAATTTTAAATTCCGCTGGTTAAAAAAACATGTTTGAATTATTTTTATTCTGAATTTTAGAGAATTCAGAATTCGCCTCATCAAGACCTCATCTCTTTTATTTGTTAAGTGTAAACCCCGCCCACAGATGAGAACCATTAGGAAACAGCCTCTGTCCTCCTCACTCACACAGGATCGATTGATTTTGCCTTGGCGTCTTGGATCTTTGCTGTGAAATTTTACTCTGAATTTTACACTTGGAATTTTGGCTTTTGAATTTTGACTGTTGAATTTGAGGCTTGAAAACATTTGTGCTGAATATTTAAAAAGTGAAATTTATATTGAATTTTAAACACTTTGAAAATGTTCACTTACAATTTCAGCAATTAAAATTCAGAACACAAATAATTCAAACATGTTTTTTCAGAGTTAAAAAATTCAAAGTGATAAATTCAGCAGGATTTAAAATTCAAAATCTGATGGAACAAATGATTTTCCAAACGACGCCATCCGAAACCAACAGAAGTGTAACATAAGCCTGATAAACCTGGAATACCGCAGTCATTCTAAGTTGTACTGTAGTAGTAGTGGTGGTAGTAGTAGTAACAGCAGGTCTAGCAGTTCTTGTGGTAGTAGTATTTAGTAGTATTTAGTAGTATTTCGCAGTATTTCGCAGTATTAGTACTTGTCTTACCTGGGTCATTCCTGTTGTTGACGACTGTGACTCTGTTCTATTTAAATCTGCTCCATGTGTCCTGATCACATGACCTCCTCCCTCACCCCAAAGAGTCCTGGTTTAGATCTGGTTTAGTCCTGGTTTAGTCCTGGTTTAGTCCTGGTTTAGATCTGGTTTAGTCCTGGTTTAGATCTGGTTTAGTCCTGGTTTAGTCCTGGTTCAGACCTCGGTTTAAGATAAGATCCTGGAGGATGTGTCCTCTGCATTTGACCCGTCCTTCAGTGTCTCTGGGTTACACCTGTCAGGAGCAGTGGGACCAGCTCCAGATCTGGGTTTGGTCTGAGTCTGGACCTGAACTCGAGGATTTGATCCTGATCCTCCTCTGCACCACATACTCACTGTCCTCCTCCTCTGCACCACATACTCACTGTCCTCCTCCTCTGCACCACATACTCACTGTCCTCCTCTGTACCACATACTCACTGTCCTCCTCTGCACCACATACTCACTGTCCTCCTCTGTACCACATACTCACTGTCCTCCTCTGTACCACATACTCACTGTCCTCCTCTGTACCACATACTCACTGTCCTCCTCTGTACCACATACTCACTGTCCTCCTCCTCTGTACCACATACTCACTGTCCTCCTCTGCACCACATACTCACTGTCCTCCTCCTCTGCACCACATACTCACTGTCCTCCTCTGCACCACATACTCACTGTCCTCCTCCTCTGTACCACATACTCACTGTCCTCCTCCTCTGCACCACATACTCACTGTCCTCCTCCTCTGCACCACATACTCACTGTCCTCCTCCTCTGTACCACATACTCACTGTCCTCCTCCTCTGTACCACATACTCACTGTCCTCCTCTGCACCACATACTCACTGTCCTCCTCCTCTGCACCACATACTCACTGTCCTCCTCCTCTGCACCACATACTCACTGTCCTCCTCTGCACCACATACTCACTGTCCTCCTCCTCTGCACCACATACTCACTGTCCTCCTCCTCTGCATCACATACTCACTGTCCTCCTCTGCATCATGATCTCTGCATGAATCAGTTTCCATAAATAAACTCGTGTTTATGACACAGACCTAAATATAAAGTAAACGTTTCCTCCTTCACGTGTAACAGTTTATATTTAATACAAACATCAGAATCAAAAAAGCCAAAAGTAAAGGCGAAATGTGAAAATAAAAAGATAAATTAGTAAAAAATAAAATTTAATAGCTTAATACGCCAACATGTGTTTAAAGAGGAGGTATTCTGCAGGGGTTTTTTTAGATTTCTGAGAAATCTAAAAAAAACGATGGGCAAAACGAAGCCTCATGAACCAGCAAAGCACTCGAAACAAATGATTCGAGGCTTCGAATCACTGTTCGAATCACGACTCTACAGTGGCCTCTGGTGGTGATGTCTCAGTATTTCTCCACAGTGGCTCAACAAAACACATCCTGATCTGACATGGTTTCTAATAAAGCTTGTTCTAATAAAGTTTGTGTAAGTGTATGCAGGTGTATGTTACGAATTAATTTGTGTAAATAAAATTAAATAAAGCCATGGAAGCTATGCATTAATCAGATTTCAAGGTTTTTATTCAAAAATATAATTTTTTCGGCAGTGGAGGGGTGCAAGCGGTTTCTTTTTTTGTTTTAATACCTCCCCTGTTTTTGAAAAGACTCGTTCACATGGAACACTGGTTGCAGGTATGCCCAGAAACTTTTTTGACAGTTTGTATAAATGAGGAAAAATAACTGCCCTCTCTTTCCAATAGAGAAGTGGGTCCGCGGTGCGGGGAATAAACGGGTCTTGCAAATAATTTCCCACTTCAACTGTGGCGTCTGCAGTTATGCTGTGCTACTGTAGCAGTAGTGTAACTTTACAGTCTGTCTAATCTGTGGTCTAAACTAGCTGCATAAACTCACTATCTCACTATTAATCAAAGTATCAGTATCTCTGTCAAAATCTCACGATCTCTCGCCTCTCACAAACCCACATTGGGCAGCGCGACAAAATATCTTTAAACTTTGTGGGAGCAGGTTGAGACAGGTGCGTAGGTTGAGACAGGTGCGTAGGTTGAGACAGGTGAGTAGGTTGAGACAGGTGAGTAGGTTGGGACAGGTGAGTAGGTTGAGACAGGTGCGTAGGTTGAGACAGGTGAGTAGGTTGAGACAGGTGCGTAGGTTGAGACAGGTGAGTAGGTTGAGACAGGTGAGTAGGTTGAGACAGGTGCGTAGGTTGAGACAGGTGAGTAGGTTGAGACAGGTGAGTAGGTTGAGACAGGTGCGTAGTTTGAGACAGGTGCGTAGTTTGAGACAGGTGCGTAGGTTGAGACAGGTGAGTAGGTTGAGACAGGTGAGCAGGTTGAGACAGGTGAGCAGGTTGGGACAGGTGAGCAGGTTGGGACAGGTGAGCAGGTTGGGACAGGTGAGTAGTTTGAGACAGGTGCGTAGTTTGAGACAGGTGCGTAGGTTGAGACAGGTGAGCAGGTTGAGACAGGTGAGCAGGTTGGGACAGGTGAGCAGGTTGAGACAGGTGAGTAGGTTGAGACAGGTGAGTAGGTTGAGACAGGTGAGTAGTTTGAGACAGGTGAGTAGTTTGAGACAGGTGCGTAGGTTGAGACAGGTGAGCAGGTTGAGACAGGTGAGCAGGTTGGGACAGGTGAGCAGGTTGGGACAGGTGAGCAGGTTGGGACAGGTGAGTAGTTTGAGACAGGTGCGTAGGTTGAGACAGGTGCGCAGGTTGAGACAGGTGAGCAGGTTGAGACAGGTGAGCAGGTTGGGACAGGTGAGCAGGTTGGGACAGGTGAGCAGGTTGGGACAGGTGAGTAGGTTGAGACAGGTGCGTAGGTTGAGACAGGTGAGCAGGTTGGGACAGGTGAGCAGGTTGGGACAGGTGAGCAGGTTGGGACAGGTGAGTAGGTTGAGACAGGTGCGCTGCTTTGTGGTTCGTTGAAATCCCTGTCAGTCAAACTTTTGATTCGAGACGTGAGCCTCTAGTGAAACGCGTTCAAAACGGCAGTGTTTCATGAACCACTTGAGTGACGTCACGCGTTTCATGAGACGTCTAAGTCACGTGACCAGTGTTTTGACTCGCGTTTCGGAACACTGCTTCGAAGCGCATGCGCTTCGAGGCATCGAAGAGGGGCGAAAAGCGTGTTTCAAAACTGCCATCACTAGATTTCTCTCATGTTCCAGCATTGTTCATCAAAAAAACATGTTTGAAGTGGCATGTTTGAGTAATCTAGTGATCTCCCCTGGGCTCTATTCAAACCCTCCTTACGGTTAGCAGTACAAGTCTGTACGAGGCTCCGCCCACAAGCTTACGTCCCCCAGGCTCCCACAGTACGAGTCTGTACGAGGCTCCGCCCACAAGCCTACATCCCCCATGCTCCCACAGTACGAGTCTGTACGAGGCTCCACCCACAAGTCTACGTCCCCCAGGCTCCCACAGTACGAGTCTGTACGAGGCTCCGCCCACAAGCCTACATCACCAATGTTCCACACGACAATTCTCCATAAATACACAAAAACCTGATGCGATGTGCAGGAGTTTTAGTGGACGCACACTGAGTGTTGTTAAAGCGCTCACAAAGTGAAACTTACTATAAAAGTGAAATGTTTTTGGCGAATGGCGTTTTCAGAACAATAAAAGGAACATGGAGATCTAAATATGTTACAGTTAATCCTCGGCTGAAGTTAACAGTCCATCCTCATTTTAGTATTGTGTGTTGTTAAAGTGTTAAAGCCACACTATTGTTTGTCTGACCCTTTGGTCTAATGGAAATGCTGTAAGTACCTTTGTATTTTCCATTCACACCTGCAGTTTTATTTCACAGGTGTTTGGTGGTCCTCACCTGTCGTCTTGGTGAAGGTGTCTGTTGTTCCTAAGGGAACTGTTTATTTGTCAGGCACTTGCAGGCAGCTCAGGGTCCTTAGCGCCATAGTAACACCATAGTAACGCTGTTGCCACGGTGATTCTGGCCTTGTTTGTGGCTTCAGTTTGTCCTGTTTGTGTCTGCGTCTGTGACAGAGGCGGACTGGGAATGTTTATTTGATTTTTATTTAACTGTTTGACTTTTGGATGTGATTCAAATAATTAACTTAATTAACTTTATTGATTTGCATATTTTGGGTGGTTGTTTGGATAAACTGTTTTAACTGTTATTAATAGACTGATTATATTCGTGTAATTTCAGTTAGTCATGTGATTCAAATTGTTGTTATAGATACCAGATAAAAGAATTAAAGGACATTAAATGTACAAAATACGTTCGTGTGTCTGTTTCTGCTCTCTCATCGGAGGATTGTTCTGATCAAGTGTCCCAGTTCACGTATACAGTCCTAGAAATCCACAATAGTGTCTCCTCTCTGA
Source organism: Taenioides sp. WSHXM2023 (assembly GCA_029959045.1). NCBI lineage: Eukaryota > Metazoa > Chordata > Actinopteri > Gobiiformes > Gobiidae > Taenioides > Taenioides sp. WSHXM2023. Next base: position 33,922,535 of record CM057089.1, read on the forward strand.
GCTCAGAGGGACAAATGGCCGGACCTAAATGCAGCTTGTACCTGAGGCAGGGCTCTGAGCTCAGACGGTGTTAAAGTGGTGTTCCCTCACTGCTCTGGGGCCCCGCAGCAGAAACTCCGTCTGTAGTGGGACAAACATAATAAACCAACACAGTCTTCTGTTTGTTTTGGTTTTAACTCGTTACTTCTTTTATTTCACAGATCATTTCCACGGCACCTCTTCAGCTGTGGGGGTGTGTGGTCCAGACGGACTGTGGGACAAAGGACTTCCAGAACGTGTCCATGGAGCAGGACAGGGACAAGAGCCTGTCCCAGAGGTGCGCTCCTGTCAGTGATGCTCTGCAGGGGGCGCTGGGGGATGTTTAGCTCCAGTTTTACCTGGAAATAAACTGGAAAATCCTGTTGCATCTTTTACAGCTCATTAAAAACGTGAAATGACTGAATTTATTTTTTTTCTGTTCCATCTAAAACAGTTTATTATAATTCAGTCTAACCGCACCACACGACCAGTCAAAGGTTTGGACACGCGACTGTTTCTGTTTCTTCTTTAGTTCCATGATTATTCACACTGTAGATTCTCACTGAAGACTTCAAAACTATAAATGACACATGTGAATGTGGTGAACAAAACCTGAACTCTGAATAATCCAAACTTGTTTCAGATTTTAAAAACAGCCTTCACCCTTTGCGTTGACACAGCTTTACCCTTTGGCACTTTTTGGCACAGCTGTGAAGTGAAAACCATTTCAGAGACCTCATCATGAAGCTCACTGAAGGCCAAGGGTTTACAGCTGTCCACAAAGCAAAGGGTGGACACTTTGAGGATCTGAAGAGAAAATAAAAAAATATATTTTCTTTGGTACATAATTCCATATATTTTACTTTACGTATTCTGAATCTGAAATGTAGAAAGTGGTAAACATAAAGAAAATAAACACTGAATGGGTGTCCAGACTGTTGACTGGTCGTGTTTAACACCATCCAGTTTGAGTTTAATTTACTATTTACATTCCACTTTAAAACTTCAGCGTTTGAAACATTTCAACCCTGTGAGTCAAAGTCAGAGTTCATTTCTGCAGCTGCTGTGTGAGTTCTGTAAAAAGGAAAACATGAGAAAACAGAAAAATGGCCCAGTTTGTTTGTCACTGACAGTTTAGGCCCACGGTGTAAGTGCAGAACTCACCACAAGAGGGCGCTTTGGCACAACTTTAACAAAGGATCGTTCTACTGTGTCTGTGATGAAAAGTCTACAAACATTTAAACAAACTTTAGTCTGTTTTCATTTATTTCAGCATACATTTCACCAAAAAGAAAGAAATGAAAAAAGTAGACTGCTGTTAGACTGTATAATGAACACTGTTAACACTGAACATGTGTCATTCAACTCTATCTATGTGCAATACTGAAGACCTCTGGTACAATTCACTCATGTCACTTTACTGATATTTATCCTGTCTGTACATAAACATAGTCATTACTGTAAATAACATAATATACTGAAGTCACTTTACTGAGATTTACTCTGTTCATTTGCTGCACTGTTACTTTTATTGTACATAATAGTTTTTTTGGTATTTTATATTTTGTATTTATTTTTGCTCCACCGGAACAAAATTAGAGTCTATCTTTAAGTCTATTTCTAAATTATTTTTTTTTTTTGCCATTATCTATTATCATGTTTTATTGCATGTTCCATTTTCCTGCTGTTCTTGAACTGTGCGTTGCAACACTGGAATTTCCCCACTGTGGGACTAATAAAGGCTTATCTTATCTTAACAGTGAACAAATCACACAATAAACCATAAATACAAAA